>JAIPRN010000268.1:0-100592 GCA_025469175.1 Geopemphigus sp. TES_GeoC_2020 | reverse complement strand
AAATGGCTACCAAAACGTTTAGACAATGTGCCGGTGGATATAAACCAAATAAAGGACGTCGGTAGTGCGAGCGATAATTGTTCAAGGCGTAAGTACTTTGAACGCTATAGATCTGTTATAAATTAAAGTTCGTGTATTCGACGAGAATTTTCCCATAGAAATCTCTTCAAAGTATTGTTCAACGTGTATGTAAATATAAAGACCATTTATGAGAATTCGTAATGATATAATAGTTTAATTTGTTTTCATTACACTATGATTTCGTTGGCTTTTAATTTTTTTATAATTATAACGAGATGAACTTATGAATCGAAGTACACTGCCGGGGTCCCGTCGTTATTGTGGCAGTAATCGATATAAATTCTATTGAATAGACTCGTAAGTAAATAGTCGGATGTAAATAGTCATGCAGAACCGTTGGATTTGTAGATATAACAAATTATTACCATGTCTAGATATAACTGTCGGGTAACCTACAAATTTGAGAAACATTATACGTAAACTTAATTTTCGCAGGTGTCTGAAAAACTTAAGAAATGACGTCGAGTTAGGGAAATTATTTGGACGCAAATACGCTATTTCTACGACTGGCATGGGGACCCAGACTTCTAATGGCCGTTGAACTTAACAGCTCATATAGCGCAATAACAATTTGATGTTGTTAAATACACTCCCGAAGCCCAGAAATTGGGATGGAGGCCTACGACACAACGCTGCGGAGATGGATGATATAATCCATAGCCTATGTTGTGGAAAGCTCCAAATGATTTTTACGTATGTATCTGTTTAAGTTTAATTCTTACAACTCGTAAGGTGTACGTCCAAGTTAATGTTTTCTAATTATTTATAAAAACTTAATACGTTATTGATATACTTATACGAGATTAATGTTTTTTACGTCTTTGAAAATTTAAGTTATTATTGTTTATCTATCTTCATCGATAATGCCATCTCCTTGATTACCTAATATTAGTAATATTAACTAATATTACGATAATATTGGTTTTGTCAATTTTTCAGGATTTAAAGCACCATTGCTGGGCGGCCTTTATTGAATTTACGCAATAAGCGTGGATTTGATCGACTCAGAAAAAGGGGTGGCTTCGACGAAAAGTGAAATAAAGTTGATAGCCTTGAAACACTAACCCTGAGTTACACCCACCACTGTGTGCGATTTTCGTTTAACCGTCGACATTGATTTTACGGCGTAAAAGTAACGGTATTTTATGTGTGTTGCCGGTAAGTTTCGAAAATGGCAAAACACGTAAAAACACTTATTATATTCGTATCGTAATTATGAAAACGAACGATCTAATAACATTGACGGTTTTTTTTACCTTTACGTCGAGTAACATTATGGCTAACGGACAGCCTGGGAAGGGATTACTTATCCTGTACTTCATCCGATGGAAGTTATGTAACAAACACTCTCCCATCAATGTTGTCACACGAATCTCCAGCCACGATGAACAAAAAAAATCAGCTTGTGGTTCGAACGAAAATTATAATACGGTATTTCTATAGTCGCGGTTGTTTCGATTGGTTATCTTAACGTTCCGTTCGTTTATATTTGTATACTGGAATTTTTAGACTTTGGCTTCGGCGAACGAGTCGTACAATTTTCCACTTACGAACGGGAATCGGTCGCACCCCGATCACCAGAGTGTTCCCACAGCCGACCGACCGAATCGCGTAGCGAGGAGGTGGAGGAGGCGGCAGAGAACGCGATCTTCGGCGTGATTTGGCTGGGGCCACTTGTTCGTTGCGGTGGAAAGAGGGCGGTGGAGGGCATTACTTTTACAAAATCCGTACTTATTAATATACTTTGTAGTAAAGGGCAGTATGGCGGACAAATGTCACGTCGTACCCCTAATTATAAAAATGATCTTTGTATTTTTACAAATAAACGACGGCGCGCCACTCACTGTCCGATGTTACGTCCTTAATGATTTATAAGGGCAGTGGGTGTGTAACCAATTTAAATAAAATTGGACTTAAATCATCAGGAGGAGGGATCCATTTCGAAGAGAAAGTCCTATATAAGCGTCGTGTCAGATTAACTATATATATATACGTTACAATTTTAACGTTTTCCATTTTCCAGACGGATGAACGTTTTGAAATTTCAATTGTCAAACAAAAAAAAATCGTTCTTTCAATACGTATAATAAAATACGCGTAGTAAAAATGTTTGTTTTTACACTAAGTGTAATAGACTAATTGGCGCTATTTGTAAGCTATCGTATATAGTTGGGTGTAAATAATTTGTCTATATCTATGTACCTAATACGGCAAATGTTTTTCCTGCCTATAGGTGCAATAATACATTATCTCCTTCGAACTGCCCTTTTAATATCGTCGCTTCGCTAGACATTTTTTTCACAATTGTTTTTATTAATAATCACGTCCCGTCGCAAAGTCTCGGTGCATATATATTTTTTACAGCATCCTGCCGAAAACCGCCTACAATTTCAGAAATTGGATATTTAAAATTTAATATTCTTGAAAACGACGTTACATTCAATCAGTAATCGTATGATCCCTAAGGAGACCATAATATGGGCGAGTGAAAATCTCGAGCGCTCACGCGCGCGCCAGCGATATTACGAAAATCGTATATATATATATATATATATTATATACACCTCGTTACATTGTCGTTATTACGGAACGTATGTCGGTAGACAATAAAAACGAGGAAAAAAAACGAAAAATATTTATAACGTATTTCCATAAAAAAATACGCCGGATATTATTTATTCTCCACGGGCGGAGTGGAAAACGCGAATTCTGTATAATATACGTTTTTCGTCCCGACGGAACTAAACGGTGTTTGATGACCGCCGTTCTTAATAATAAACAGGCGACGTTGTACGCGTGTTTTCTTTTTTCTTCGAGTAAGCCTTAAACGCTTCGTCAAATCTCCGAGCAGATTTTCTTCGAAAACGTTTTTCTTGTTAAACCTAACGTCGTCGTCGCGTTCGTTGTCCGTCATTGCGTAATACCGTCGTACTACAGTGTATATATATATATATATATATTATGCCGGACGAAACAAAATTGGCGTCCGTTAATTACCGTATCGATTTAAGATCGAAAAGTGCGCGCGAACCTTGCCCGGATATTATCCGACGCGTGTAACTCGCCGTCATAACTGTAGGCCGTAATACGTTTTTACGCCGGCGCGTTAAACGTTACAATAATAATAACAAACCGGGAAAAGTGAAACTTACTTCGAACGGCCAAACTATAAATACGTTAAAATTTCTCGAACTATGTTCTATCCCGTAAATCGCGCCGTCATTGCTCGCCGAACGAACTCCTTTATCCTACTGATCGCAATTAACAGTTTACGGTGTTTCGATAATGGTCACGAATATTTCCAACGCGTGTACCACGGACCGTTTACGTTATATTTGAGTTTTCGTTAAAAATTCGCCGTTCGCGTAACGGCCGCGCGATTATTATTTCAATTCAATTCTCGTCGATTTCGAATGTTTTCGTGTTTCGTTATTAATTCGACCGTCAAGCGTGTAAACGTTAATTGTCGTTTAGCCTACGGGCGATTTCAATTTCAATTACACGTTCGTACACCACAATGCCGTTCGTGATCTCGAAGAAACGGACGGTTTTTCAGTTCCGGTACGTTTCTTCCGTCGACACACTCCGTCTGTTTAAGACGTGTTGCTGCTGCCGTTTCCGAATTCGTATTATGTTTGCGTGTCGGCGAATACGATTGATCGTGAAACTCAACTGTCCGGTTTGAAAATACGTTTTACAATAATACGTCATATTATACCGGCGTGTCGAAGAAATGTAACATTGTATTGTACGATACTACACGCGATATTGTCTGGTGTTTTGTTGCCGAATTTGGCAGATTGAGTCGAGTGGAGGTCGAGGACCAAGGTGGCCGACTCCAAATAGCTGGGAGAATAAAGCGAGGATGAAAAAATTAAAAAATACAATACGACTTGGACAAACATCAAAATAATTTTTTATTAAAACACAGATTTTATTCACATACAAAATAAAGTCTTTAACACATAATAAATTGTTTAAAAGTATACTAAATACTTAATAGATAAAATCTTAGAAATCATGTTCTTCCACTATTTGTTATAGTTTCTGTAACACTTTCTGATTTTTTTTCACGGTCATTGTAAATTTTTGTAAATTTCTGCAACTCCTCTATGGCTTTATTTATCCTAAAAAAAATATATTTAATAAGAATGTTTTCGTTAAAAGAATTGTGTACGATTAATTACTATTATTTATCGTACAAACATAATTCACTCTATATAAACAAAAGAATATCACAGTACAATCAAAAGTATACATTTAATCAGTAACAGACTGAGTCATAATTAGAAAAGATAGACTGGTTATGAAATAAGCGAGGCATCCAAACTTAACAATTATATAATAATAGTCGGGCATTTTTTATTAAATTCATAACTTGACTAAACGAATATCGAAGCGCTTAACACTTAAATTTCATTTTTTAACCAGGATGCTGTCATATTGAAAATATACAATCATTCGTACATATTTTCTAATTTTCAAAATTACAAAAATAGTTTATAATAATAATATACGTTAATCATGTATATCGGAAGTTGACAACCTTTTTAACCACATAAACTATTTATATTTTTTAGAATACTTTTTATTTAACTTTCCCCCTGAGGGATTGTGTTCATGAAAATATATTTACATACAATACTAATCATTTTATTACTATTTAAGATCATACAATCTAATTTTCTTAAATTTCGATATGGAACGACTACTATAATATAAATGAAACTTAATAATTGTTTAAACAAAATAGCGCATACAATAACTAATATTTTCGTCTATAATATTTAATAATTGCAACGTGTAATTATATATATTGTTACAATGTGGCTGGAAGAATTTTATTAGTACAATTTCCAAAACCAATTCTGTATCCATCTCCTTGACAAAATCCTGACAATGTCACTTCGTCGCCATCATTGAAAAATAACAACTTTCTACCATCTAGATCAACAGTGATTTCACCACCATGTGTTCTCTCTATCAAACATGCACGTTCTTCTTCCGCAGGACCGCTGACTGTTCCTGATGACAACAGATCACCAGGTCGCAAGTTACAACCAGATATAGTATGATGAGCCACTTGTTGCAATGGAGTCCAATACATGTACTTGTAGTTTGTGTCACAAATAGAATAGCTATGCGGCGATCCTGGATAACAAATACTGGCATTTAGACGAATGTCAAAATTGTACTTGGTGTCATGTTGCAGATATTCCAAAGGCGGCGGAATCTGTTCACAATTGTCAGTCTTGAATTGTTCCAGGGCCTGCATTGTGACAACCCATGGGGAAATAGTTGTAGCAAAGTTTTTTGAAAGGAACGGTCCTAAAAAGTAGGACTCCCATTTCTGTAAATCTCTGGCACTCCAGTCATTCAACAGCACCATGCCAAATATATGATCAGCAGCCTTATTGGTTGATATGGGTTGACTGCCTGAGGAATCATTCGCTGTGCCACCCACAAAGAACGCCACTTCTAACTCATAGTCCAACATTTCTGTAGGGCCAAATGTCACCTGGCCATTTTTCATGTATTGTCCTTTAGGCCGTACTACAGGTGAACCAGACACTACAATAGACGAGGCCCGACCATGATAGGCGACTGGCATGCTTTTCCAATTGTCCGCCACTGGCTTGTTAGGCGTCATCAAAACGCCACAATTATATGCATGGTGATATGATGAAAAGAAATCAGTGTAGTCGCCTATCTGTACAGGCAAATGCATACATACTTCGTTCTGGTTCCAGAACACGCCTTTCTTTGAATTTTCGTGGTTGTCGATACTCAAATACGATTGTATTGACTCGCGCGCTAACAGCCACAAGTCCTTGTCTGAAGCCATTAGACTATAAAGCGACGGTTGTCGAAATATTTCACATAATTGGTCATCATCGAAAATGTTTTCCGTGCACTTCAGATCTAGAATTTTATCACCAATGGCCACTCCGATTCGACGTGTCGAATCGTCATTCGCGGTGGAGAAGACGCCGTATGGTAAGTTTTCCAACGGAAAATGACACTTAGCGGTATAAGATATGTAACTTTTCAAAGGCATGTTTTTTGAAATGAGCACCAGAGAAAATATTTAAAACGCTTTTAACGCACGCTAGTGCCAAGAAAATGTAGTTCAGCTGCCAAAAGCAATTCCCATTTTAAATGGTTTATTTCGATATCAATAAAAACACCAGTTACGTAAGGTTAAGATTAGAAATAACCAATCATAATCAGTAATCATATTTTTTTTTTTAAAATTACGATAAAATATTAGTCAACAGGTCAAATATTGTTTTTTTTATTGAATTAGTTAATTAGAGCTCGGATATTAATAAATATAAATTCGTTAAATATGTATTTTAAAATGTCAAAACACGTAATTACGTCTTAAAATTGATAAAATATGGTAATTTTTCAACATATATAGAAAAACCAGTTTTATTAAATATAGCTCTTGTAATTGATAACATTCAATATAATACTAATATAATGGTGGTCAATACTTTTAATTGTTTATATTTACATAAGTATAATCGTAAATAAAATTATAATTGATCTATTTATATGGATAAAAGTTAAATTATCTATCATTTTTCTACTTTTTGTACTTAATTATGTTATTAAAATAAGAAATAATCAATATACGCATAAATATGCTGTAAACCGTGGAATATCCAATTATATGAAAAATATAATGTCTAATTTGAAATCCAGATTTCGTGATTCAAATTAATATCATAAATTAAGATTGTACAAAAAAATATGCAATGCTATTAACATCAGAGCTCTAATTTTAATCATTGTAACCCGTAAATTTGGACACTAAAATAGTTTAACGACGTCAGTTTAAAAAAACACACGTTAAAAGAAACTTGTATGAATCTCAATCCTGGCATTTAATTTATGGCATGTGATATATATACTGAATGTTTTATCGTTACCCACAGTAAAAACATAAATTTACCTATCAAATACCAATCAAAACTTGAATGTTAATAATCAAGTGAATCATTTTTTGTCCACATATATATATATGTAATTATATCCAAGATAACTTTTAACTGAAGAACTCTTGTTAGTCGTAAGAAATATTTAAATTGATATTTTTAAATGACATACAAAACTAAGTGAAATAAAATTGCATATACTCAACTCTATTGTCTTAAAATCAATTTCTACATAACCTAGTGTCTAACTTATCTATTATTGTGTATACATAATGAAAAATCTTTGGATTTAAAATCTATAGATACTATTATTTTTGTTAATTGTGTTTTATATTTATTTAAAAAGTAAATTTCAATGCAGCTTAAACCAATTTGACGTCATTATGTAAATGTAATATGTAAAAACTTTTAATGAAAATAAATCTATTTCAACGTTTTCTTTTACTTACAAAAGTATATCTTTACCAAATTCTTCTAAATATTCGACTTTACGTTGAGCAAAAATAATTTGTTGTTCAACTTCAATATAATCCAAATTTAAAATACTATCAATGAATTTGACAATAGCATTAGTATCCATAGGATTATCGCTCATTTTGATATCAATTATTTGTAACAGTAGACGACTACTTTTTTGAACATTCTTTAACATAAATAATATTTAATAATTAAAGGAATTATAAATAATTAATAGGTATACTAACATGAATTCTTTTTACTTCCGTCCACAAAATTTCTGAAGCTCTATCAGTATTATTCAATACCTACGAATAAATGTATATAAATATACTGTTGTAAATTATTCATTATATAAATTATTTTAATACATACATTCCAAACAAATCGAGCATATTTAACTGTTAAGAGGATAGAAGTTAATGACGAGTTTGCTGTACTAATATAATGTTCATATAATTCACACACTTTGTCGTAACACTTTCTTCTTCTTTCCAAATTAATCCTTCTTTGAATTATTAATTTTTTATGAGGCGCTACACTGTCTAACATATCCAAGATTTGAGCAGCTTTATCGTATTGTCCTAAAGCAATAAAATCTGTATAGAGAAAATATAAATAATTGTCTCTATTAGGTTTGAAAAAAATTGTTACCATTGTTTTCTAAATATAGAGCCCATGTTAAATTAATACCAGGTTTATTTTTATGGTGTACAGTACATGCTCTAATATATATATCTTCTATGCGGTTTTTAACTTCTTCATTATCAGATTCAAGACTTTCTAAATAACTTGCATACTAAAAACAAGTCCATTAATCATTATTTTTATATTTCAATTTATTATTAAAATTAATACGCCATTACTTTAGTCCAAAATTCTTCATAGAGAGCACAAGCAATTAAACATCTTTCAAAAAGTATTACAATACGTTTGTAGACCCCTTGGCCAATTTCAAATTCTAAATATTCTTTCCAGTTTCTAATCTGAGATCTTTCTAAAGGTTTAACGTGAAAGTATGGTCGTTTAATCTAACATACAAAAAATATCAAACTTATACTAAATATAAAAAAAATTTTAATTTCTTTATCAAATTCAAATAAAAAATAGAAATCAATCTAGTACTTACCATTTCTTCAAAAGGTAATCGCAATGTAACCATGTCTGCTGTAGTCTTGTGTATTGAAATTCGCGAAGTAATCATTTTTTCTTTCATCAAATTTTCTTCCTTTGTACGCTATAAAATAAATAAAATAATTATCTAAGAACCAATAGCAAATTAAATTAGATACTTGTTCCATAGGATCTGTCATATCATCAGAATCTGAACTGGAATCTATTTGTCTTCCAAGATTTTTTTTGGCTTCAGCTTCTTTGATTTCTGCTAATACTTCTTTTCTTAATTCCAAAAATTGAACAGTTTCCAAAATTTTATTTTTAGGGTATTTTTTAACATAATCTTTAAAACTAGAAAAGGATAACAAAAAAGGACAATGAATTTTTTAAAATTTGTTATAATAAATTCATACTACCTTTCAAAATTATTTATATATCCATGTGTAGGAGTAGCAATTAGACGTTCATAAATATTTGTAACTTTTGAATATTGTTTACATTCCAACTCAAACTTAATGTAATGATCCCATAAACGATCCGATCTTCAATTAAATTACCATTACTACACTGTGATGTTTTAAACGTTTCAATCAACAAAATATATTTACCTAAATTCGATTCCACATGCCTCTATTGCCCTTTCAAATTGTTCCCTAACCATTTCTTCATCATCTGGATAGGATGATTTTATATAGCCCATATAATGAATCCATAAGTCAACACTCAATGGTATTGCTTTTAAACCACGATCAAAGACCTGTATATAATTAAATATTTGTAATGGTAATCACTGCATTAACAATTTATAGTTTACTTAAGTATATAATCATGCCTTTAACAAAGGATTTAATTTTTGTGTTTTTCTAATACATTTACAAATAACCTTAAGATTATTTTTATAAATCACCGCTTACCCAAAATATATCCAAAACAGCTCTTGGCGGTGTGTCGCAATGCCGCATTATTATGTTTTCTTATTATTAAATTCAATTTAACAATATCAACTTAATAAATAGTAGTCACTAATCATAGTAAATTGTTTTTTTATAATTATAATGAATGATCTTAATTACTTAATTGTACAAAATATATAATAAATTAATTAAAGATGTACAATTTTTGTCTTACACCTAATGATTGTCAAAATAATACCATGTTATTTAATTAACAAATTACACAAAATTTACTGTAATAATGATATAAATTAATTCTATTTTAAATTCATAACATTTATTTCACTCTTTTTTGTGAAATGTGCGCTTTATTTGGGCCATGCTCGAAGTGTGCAGTTTTGTGCTTTATCCAGCAGCGACCTGATGAAAAAATATCTAGACCAAAATCATGTTAAATAGTTATAAAGAAATCTTTGAAGAATTGATACTAAGAGCCAAAAAGGAAATAAATTTTGGACAAATGATAAAATCAATCACAGCACCTGAAAAGTTCAGATTTTTTTTAAAAATATACAAATACAAAAACATTATCAGTAATAAAAACAATACATATACAAAGAACATTACTTTCATATATTTAAATTACATATTAAATAATTAAATATTATATTATTATTAGCTTGGTTTGAATGATGTTGATATGTTTTCGACAACAAAGGAACACATTTTTCTTCTCTGACACAAATGTTAAATTAAGACGTAGAAACTTCCAAAACTCAATTAAATTTTAAATACACAATAAATAAATATATAGATCTTCTTCTTCATTTATATAAATATAAATGTTAAGCATTTAATTTAAATTAACATATTTATTAAATATATTATTAATATTAACGTGATTTAAAATTATTATAATAAATATATATAATGTATACAACATTGCTTATAATAATAAAGTAAATTAAATAATTTAAATATAATTATTAATTAATTAAACAATTGTAAATGTTAAATATACCATGTTGAAATAAAATAATAACAATTTAATAGAATTAATAATAATCTGTAGATAAAATATATTATAAAATACATAAAATGCTTAAGCATCTTGAATACTTCACTTTTTGTGGCATAAAATATAACTGATAATCAATTGTTTTTAAAAATAAAACTTTACACACTAATTACTCACATGATTATAACTTAATTTACTAACTATAATGTAATTAAATATATTTCATTTATTAAATATTTGTATATCTTATTAAATTAAATAAATAACAAGTTTCATTAATTTAATATTTTCTTCCGTATCAATATTATTGTTAAATAACCAACACAACACAATATACAGAAAAAAAAATGAATAAAAAGATTAATATTCTATGATTGATTGTTACAATAATTTTCGTTTTAATTATATTTGACCTAATCGCATTCCTCCGGAATAAGATTAAACATCCTAATATCATTTCAAGTTCACACAATTTAAGTAATTTAGGAATGATCTATTATCCATTAAATTAATACAGACATAATTGAATATGACAAATATTTACTTACTTTTTCACAGTCTTCTTTAGTTCCATGTTTTCTTTCATAATCTGCATATTTTCTCCAATAACCATAACAATATGGATATAATTCTAAAAATGCATCATAAGCTTCACGAGCTGCTTCAATATTTTTCTGAAATGTAAATGAATCAAATAAAAAAGATAACAAAAAAATATGGATTGAATTGTATAAATTTACCACTCCCTCAACATATTGCAATAAATATGTCCAACCAATAAAGTCGGATGGGTCATCACGTACAGTTTGCCAAAACTTTTCAAGTTCCCTAAATTTTTTTGATTCCTTTTCTTTATCAATCTAATTATACAATAATACTTATTATTATAAAAATTTATATCAGAAATATAAAAATGCTAATTATAAATATATACAATTTTTGTTCTTTTTTTCAAGGAACTGTCCTTGCTTGATCTATCCTTGCTTGGTGTTCGTGAACGTTTTTTATCATTCCTTTTTGAATCTTCCTTTCTTGAACGATCTTTTGATTTAGGATCTAAAAAAATATTGATTAGGTAGAGATGAATAAATAATTTTATAATAAATATCATACTTATTAAAATATTAATATAATACATAAAAATAAGGTACATAAAAAAAACTATTTGTACAAATGTAATAATTAAATTAACTAATGTTACTAGTCAATCATGAATATTTATAAATAATTTCACTTAATACTTAAAATATGTAAATTAAATTGACCAGTTAATTTATGTTGGAGTCTTAAGAGCCAAATATATTATATCTTGAATATGTTTGGGTATCTAGTCTCCAAGTTATTTGTCGATATTAAAATATATTTCATCAACTAGATGGATGTATAGTACAAAAATATGTAATATTTTAATTGTTTTTCTTTTGAATGTTTTAATAAAAATGAACATTAACTGATAATAATATTATATTATACTTATATATGATTTTTTAATATTATTCACAATTCACTACAAAAATGTTTACCTGATTTTCTTTCATATTTTTTTTTGTTGCTTTCTTTTTCTTTAAAATCTCTTTTTAATCTTTTGCTATCTCTTTCATATTTCTCTTTGTCTTGTGTTACAATTGCTTCAACTTCTAATTTATTATCATCCTATAATTATATATGCAAAATTAGTGCAAAAAAATTAGTTATATATATATATAATTAACATACTTCATCGCTATCGCCAGCTACTTCATCACAAACAATCATTTCAGATAATTCTAATTCTTCTTTACCATCTTCAGAATTATTTTGACCATCTTTAAACTCATAATGGTTATGGTCTTCGTCATTTTTTTTTTGATAATTTTTTTTTTTTATTGTGGAGTTGTCGTTTAATTCATTTTTTGACTATACAATTCCCAAAATTATATTAGTTTATAATTTATTATTTTTGATGGTACAACATACAATAACATTTAATAATTTATAATTATAGTAATTAATGTATGTATATATATATATATATTTATCATATAAAGAAAGTTACCTCTTTAATGGGTTCTTTATTTTCATTAATATTAATTAAACCATTCGATTCTTGTTCCTTTTTTTCAATTCCATTTAAACTATTTTCATCCATTTTCATCTATTAAATTAATTTTAAAATGCATAAGTTGTTAACAAATACAAACATCAATATTATTAACTTAATGATATAACACAGTAAATTATGTCAATATTTTGCATATTTATCCATAAGTTTTAACATTTTGAAATTAATATAAACAAAACAATTTAATCTAACAAAACAATTATTTATAATGTAAATCAAATACGCACGTTGTATAAGGCTAATTATTTAAAAGAACACTTTTGTATTAGTGTCTCGTTGAGTGTAAAAATATTTTCTTATTAGATGTTACAATATATCAAACAATAATAAGACACAAGTACCTTTTAGAATAGTAAATTATAATATAAGATCAATATTATTCCCTACTTTTAGAGAAAGCAAATTGTAACTTTTGCCTTCAACATTTTTTGGAATTTAGTTTAGAAAAATACATTAATATGTAATACTATTATTTTTGGCTATAAATGTTATACAATTTTTAAATTAAATTAATATTATTATTAAATTTGAAGGAAATTAGACTTTTTTAATTTCAAAACAAGACACACATTTTAGAAGGCATTAGAATAAATTATATACAGTATAACTACCTAAGATTATTCGTGTTTATTACAAATTATATAAAGAAAATTATATTTACTAAATATTATTAGGAATAAACATTCGTTTTATACATAATAATGAATTATTGATTTGAACATAACTAATATATGACACATAAGCACAAACCTCTAATTCTTGTTCTTCTTTATTCACAGTGTCTAGTATTTTTCCTAATATATTAAAAACTTCGTTATCATTTTTAATATCGTAATCAATAGTCTCAGAGTCTGTGACAGACATATTCATAAACCTAACTATAAAGTATAAAACGTCATTATTTCTAAGCCAACTACTTCGTAAATAGAGATTTATTTCATTTTTCTCAAATAAGATTATCGTAACGATAAATTACTAAATATGTACATACCGCGAAATATGCTGTAATAATGAACGACAAATACATGAAACGACCACTACATTTCAGAACAATGATGCACGCTTGTCACAAATTTGCAATTAAAATCGAGTTGAACTCGTCGGAAAACATAATATTCTACAAATAATTACCGAAGTAAGTACATTAATTTCACCAGCAAGAACGAAATATGAAAACGGACAATCAACAAACGTTGTATGAATACAAATTTCGAGACGTTCAGACACTTGTGTAAATAAATAAATTGATAAGTTCAATACGGATTGATAAGACCTCCATTAAGTTAAATATTTTATACGCCATGATCTAAATAGAAAAACAACGATTTTCAATAGAAAACATTTTTAAATTTTATTTTTTTGACGCTGGTATTGTTGCATAAAATTTGGGCTACATGAATGTTTAAATATTTACGAACTTAAACGATATACAAAAATTAATTTACACAACTAAGATATGTATTGAGTTATAGTCTGTCCTTACCAATTATTGTTTGTTAATACGATATTCTCTGTGCAAATATGTCGTGCATATTTGTACATTTTTCTTCAATACTTGACATTTAATAATGACGACTTAGAAAACGAGTTATAATTTTAAATTAAGTTGTTTAGATCATAATGAATCTATTTAAATTTAATTATTTAAATAGAAATGGACATTATGAACGGTTATTACAAATATATATATATATATATTCGTTCTAGTTTGTAGTTATTTCTAACCAAAACAAAAGTTCAAATAATATATTTTGAATTGTTTTAGTAGAATTGAAAAGTTGACGTTCCAAAGCACTTTAGTACCTATATAACGTAACGTATGTAGTTAAAAAATCAGTTTTAAAATTGTTTATTTCTACATTTCCCGTCTACATCGAACTTATTATAATAATTTCAAATTATTTGAATAGAATATTCAACGGTCAATGGCGTACTTGAAATATTTTCGTAGAAATACAATATGATACAGTGTTTATAAATTTGTCATCACAAAGGGTAAATTAAACAACTATATATTTTTTTAAAACATTCTTTATGTAGTTAGAAGAGCTATTAACTCACTTCACAATCAATTTTTGAGTTATTGAAATAATTTGACGATTAATTTACTTGGAATCGATTACTTGAATGGCTTTTGTCAATTATAAACTTTTGTCATTTAGTTGACAATTATCAACTACGTTCAACGTTTTGAAAATATTGATGTAAAAATACAAAGAATAAGTCGATACATATTTTATTTTGAAACTCTACTTTAAAAATGATCGATAGATAAATGTTCCTTCATCAACAGTTATTTCTACGGTTTGTATTTCATTATGCAAGTTTTTAAAAGTGTATATTATATTGCCAAAAAAACGTAAAAATTTGAAGTTATGAATAATTGTTAAGATACTCGATATACTTATAAATTATATGAATAATATATTGAACAAAATAATCGTCAGTATACGAAATACTTTAAAAATTTAAAGTATAATCAATGAAATTAAAAATTTGTATCCATTCTTTAAATTTTCGTCATTATTAATAGAGTTAAATTTAATTTGAAACAAAAATTAAATTATTTTTTTACATTCATTAAAGCAAGTTACAACAATGTTGGGGGGATGATTTTCAACCTCCATAAATACGTCACTGCTCATTTAACAGAGACTGTAATATATATTACAAGGCTACGATTTCATATTTTACTCAAGTTTATCTTACATTTCAGTGTTTGGTCAATTGCCAAATAAATATGATTACAGAAAACAGCTGAGCACATACGATAACGCGTTATCAATAACTTACATTTTGGGTATTTGCTTGACCATATAATTGGTGTTTAAAAACAATTGGTATTTAGAATTATAAATGTTTAGACATTTTGTATAGTTCGTACATTACATTGGGGTTTTGAACGTTGTACTCATTTTTCAAATCGAACAGTTTCATGAAGTACAATGAGTGGTAGTGGTTCATTTGATTACAATTCATTGTCATTTGGACGAATGGCTTCAATACCGGACAAATCAGACGTAAGCATATAATTGATTAATTAGTTGCTTAACGTTATTTATTAATCAAAGGATAATGTTTATAATTATTTCTTATTAAAAACAATTATTATGAGCGTTTAATTTTACGGTTATTACACAAAAAGCTTTACGAAACCAAATTCAATAACAACTATTATTGGAAATATATTATTTTAAAGAATCATAAATATTTGTTTTCGCCTATTTTTATACAATTTTAAAACAATTTATATTCCGATAAATAAGTATTAGGTTTTTTTAAAATTATTTTATATATAAATAATAAAACATTGTTTTTAGGTTTTGGAATGTCGTGTTTGTGAAGATATATTTACACTTCAAGGAGATAAAGTACCTCGTTTACTATACTGTGGACATACAATTTGCCATTCTTGTTTGTTGCGTTTGTACCAACGATGTTCTACAGTTCAATGTCCATTTGATAGACAAACAACACCTGTTGGGTCTTCGGGAGTTTGGGGTTTAAAAAAGAATTTTGCATTATTAGAACTATTAGAACGTTTACAACGCAGTAACAAAGCAGAAATGAATATTAATTCATATTTGAATGCTGAATCAATGGAAAAAGAAGAACAAGTAACATATTTATGTGACAATATTGATTTTGTTAATTTTAAATTATTATTAAATATATATATATATTTTGTAGTTACGTGTAACTTGTGATGAGAATGATAACCATATAGCTGTTCTTTACTGTACAATATGCTGTACAAATTTATGTTTCTATTGTTCTGAACAAACTCATAGTACACGAACATTGGCCAAACATCGCCGGGTTCCATTATCAGAAAAACCTCAAGAAAGATCTCGATGTCCTTTGCATCCATCTCATGTAGCTGAGTTTACTTGTTTACAAGATAATTGTCGTCAGCCATCACCTCCTCTTATGTGTTTTGTGTGTAAAGACTATGGGACACATAAAAATCATAAGGTATTAAGAAATATGTAATATTTTTTGTATTATGATGATTGTTCATTTATGTGATACATATTTTAGCACGCTTTAGTGGAAATAGAAGCAGAGAACATACGTTCAAAAGTAAAAAATGCTGGACCATTGATGCGAAATTTAATGGAAGAAATAAATGATACTATTCAAAGACTAGGTAAAAATGTATAACATCAGTTAAAAATATATTTATAAACTACATTGTTTTGTTTTAGTGTATTTATAGTTAAAATGATTTTTAATTTTATCTTTCGATTAAACAATTAGATACTTGCATTATATAAATTGTAATCATATTTTCTAGATCAAGTAATGTTACGTTTGGAAGGTGTTGAAGTAAATGGCTCAATTGATGAAGAAGCTTCTAATCCAGGTACAGGCTGTTTGGCTCGTGCTAGAGTTCAGTTGTATTTTCAACACCTACGTGAAACATTACAAGTTCAAGAAGCTGCTGCTTTAAGCGCTGTTGATACACATGTACGAGAGAGATTAGGCTCATTAAGAAGTTTACAAGAAGATTTAGCTTCGTCATTATCACAAGTTGCTGTAATATGTGTACAATGTGAGCAAGCTGTTCGACAGGATGACGCTCGTGTCATTTCAGCTAGTGTAGATATCAATCAAGCTTTAAATGTCATTGAAAAACATAAACAAATGTTTACTGAGCTCGGTCCAGAGCAATTACAACCAGATGCCAGTATACCTATTACTTTTACAAAAGTAAATGTTTGATCATTTTGTATATTCTATTTTACTTATTGTTTACTCTTTGTAGGATAATAGAGTGCATATTGGTCCGAAAATGGAAATTCGTGTTGTCACTTTAGGATTGGATGGTGCGGGCAAAACTAGTGTGCTTTTCAAATTGAAACAAAATGAATTTATGACCATGATTCCCACACTTGGATTTAATGTAGAAACGGTTGACTATAAAAACATGAAGTTTACAATATGGGATGTAGGTGGACAACCTAAATTGAGACCTTTGTGGAAACATTACTACTTGAATACACAGGTTTGACGTGTTAAAATAATAGTTTATTTATAAATTAGAAAATTTAAACTATGAACAAATACATTTTAATTAACAATGCTTAACCATAATAATGCCAAAGGCAAATTTTGTTTAAATAAAATGTTTGTTAATGTTTGGTTCTTTATTATTCTGATAGTAATGTAATGTTTAGGCAGTTGTTTTTGTAATTGACTCAAGTGACCAACAACGACTGTTAGAATCATCTAATGAATTATCTAAACTGATGACCGAAAAAGAATTGAAAGATGCTGCGTTGTTAATTTTGGCCAACAAACAAGTACAATTTATATTTATATATATATATATGTATACTAATATTAATTGATCGAATATCGTATTTAATTTTAAAAAATTTTTTATAAGGATATACAAGGATGTGTGACTATTGAAACCATTACTGAATTATTTAGCTTATATAAATTATGCTGTGGGCGCAGTTGGCATATACAAGCTTGCGATGCCCAAAGTGGTGCTGGTCTTCATGATGGACTTGATTGGCTCGCTAGACAACTGGTAGCATCTGGTGTCCATGATCTCAACTAATCGAAAAGGTATCGCCACAATATGAGATTTGGTTTAAATTTATTGCATAAATTAGTTTTTTCCATTGATTTTATAATTTATACTGTATATAAAAATGTTTTATCTCGCACGGAGTTTGTCTGTACATTATGATTTATGATGATTAATATTAATGTTATTATTCTGTTTCTCCATTGATTTGAGAATATCGTGCTGAAAAATGTAAGCGTTTGTCTAATAAATATTAGTATTATATATTGGGTTAAATCAATAAATTACTTACTGTATACTTAATATATGAAAGAAAAGTATCATACATAATAGAAACCATGTTTGTAAATACAAGTCTATATTTTGGTTCTAAAAATTTGAAATTAATGAATTGTGATGGTACAAAAACAGCACAGTCAACCTGAAAATAAATTATTTAATAACAAAAAAATTGGTAAATAATTTAAGATCTGTTAAAAACAACATTAATTATTTTAGATATTCGTAAATTAAAATTAAGTTACGTTTGTACTAATAATTTTAATTTAAATATTTACTTGTCTATAAAAATACCAAAATTTCAAAATTAATAGTTAATAAGTTAACGGTTAATTTGGTCGCTTTTATATATATTTTTTCTTTGGCACTTTGTTTTATTATGAGACAACAATGATTGCGATTATTTCGGTATATATTTGAATGTTTTCCAAATAGATGGTTCATTTACAAAAATATGTATATTTCTAAACACAATTTTAGCATTGCGTAACGAATAATTTTATTTCAACATTATGTTATTTTATGGATAGTAAAATATACGCATGCATTTTGATAATTCTTAATTAGTAAAATCAACTATGTTTATGTCAGTATTGTAGCTAATCATTAACATTTTATGTATTGTTTAAAAACTGATAATAGTAGTAATATTGGTTAAAAATAATCGCGAAATGAATGAACTATAAATTGTTTGAAATGTAATATCATTTGTATAACGGCTGCGCTTACCAAAAAGATGACGAAAAATTTGTCTTTAAATTCTTCGTTCATCTTGGCCCAAGCTTTGTGTTCTAAAATACCTAGCCCATATATGAACACCGCAATGCTGATGGGTGTGCATGAAGTCTGATCGATCAATATCTTTTTGGCTATTGTATACATATCTCTGGCTGGATATCGTTTGTCCAACGACCAATAAAACAAGTGCTGCATTGATCCTAGAACAGTACCCACTGCAGCAATTCGCGCTAAACATACGGAATACACGTTAAATTCTTATTTTGGTATTTTATTTGTCCATACGAATCATGTCCGTCTCAAAAACCTGTAACCTAGAACAATGTCGTCAACTTGCCCGTTCTTGTCCAGTTGTATTGGTCGGACAACCCATGGTAACGTTCCACGTTCTGTTGGGCGATATCGCCAACACACATCAGCAAAGAACCGCTGAATGTGTTGATAGTAAACAAATGCTTGTCGAATATGCGCACCACAGTGCGACTTATCGACGTCCAAATTTGTTTCCCTGTAGACATGCGGATGTGTGTCACTGACTTCCGACGGCGTTCAATAGACAACGACGAACCGATCAGCGCGAAATGAATGACGGTTTTCAGTTTTACATGTGCATAGGATGGGGCGGCGAACAATTACCTGGGATAAAACGACGTCACGTTTGCTCAATGGACTTGGCCAAATGCCGAAGCAACGCTGTTGTTAGAAGTATAATAAATAAAAATATTCTAATAAACACCGTAGTATATTGAAATCGACGTGTGTTGTTCATAAAAAAGAAACTAGATAATATTCAGTTTTGAACGACCAAACGTGATTTGACTGGTTGTGCTAATTTTATTTACTTATTTACAAAATTCCTTCGTATCTTTGAAACTATCGTGGCGTTCAAACTACATCTAAACCGTTATAATTTGCCAATTTCAAAAATCTAAAAATATCTGGCTGTTTATGATTAATTAAATTATTTTTTAACCGAATAGACAAATAAAATGATCAAACGTTGCACGTATTTTTCAGTTCGCACATACATAATCTATAACGTTTGAATAAGCTATTTTGTTTACAAAATTCGAACTTTTCTTATACACGCGTAAAATTATTATTTTCCCATCAGCTGGGCCGTATTAGTTACATTAAATTGCTTATAGTTTAGCGTATGTATATATATATATATATATATTCTGGAAAATTGAAATATGCTAATGGAAAGACAAGTACGCTGTACTATACTCTGCTATTTATTAAAAATACGTAGATATAAACTATTTACCATTTAAATATATTACGTCGCACTTATAAGATTAAAAACGACGTAGCATATATAGGGTAAGTACTTAAAATAGTCAAATTTATGCGCAACATTAAGACTTAATTCGCCATACATATATTTATAGACTATATATATATATAGTTTATAGATATCCAAAATGGGTTCTATACTTGTTTACGATTTTACGTATATATTATGGACAATATAAATTGCTGTAAAATTGAATGAAACGAAAATATATTTGGCACAATAGTTAAATTTCGTTGAGTTTATATTTAAGTTGGTATTCAAATTGTAGAAATAATATGTATGTATTTAATATGTAATACTAATAACATACCTATATAATCTTATATAAGTATATTTTGTAAAATTAACATACATTTTTGACACTCGCATGCATATTTATCGATAAGTACATTAATATATACCATATTTTGTGTCAAATAATGGTAATTGTATTAGCATTTGTTATATATATATATATAATTAGCATACGTAGCGAAAAATCTATTTGGTTTTACAATGATACGCGCGTTGTATAAAATCATTCATGAATGTTTTATATATATGTATAACTAGTAAATAATACTTTATAATATGAGTACAGAGAGGAAGTGATTTTAAATTGTAACATTTAGTACTTCAGTATAGTCGATCTTGTTTCAATATTAAAGTTTTTTAAATTAATTTTTATATTGTAGAAAAGACATATCATATAATTACGCTAAAAAAATTATCACTCAAATTGAACGTTGCTGCAGGAATTATAAAAAATTACGTATTTCGTACATTTAAATTTGCTTACAGTAATATTCGCGTACGTGACCATATTGTTAGAAAGTTAAAATTTTTAACTTTAACACAAATCGTTATAATATTATAGCACGTAATTATATTTTTGACAATACGATCGAACCAATTTAAATTTGAAAATATCCGGTCTTTTCCCTTGTAAAGTTGCATAACATTAGAAGTAAAGTCTTTGAAAAAGTCCTAAATGTAAATGTTTTCTGAGGTCTGGCGGATTTTCATTGAAATGTTTAGCTTTTTTCGTCGCCCACCACCAAACGTTACATGAAACCTTTTTCGGTTAGGTTTATTATATTAAATATAATATAAAAAAAAAAATGTTAAGCAATTATTAATCACGGTTTGTTAAAATGTATGAACGTAACAATATGTTTAACAAAACCAAAATTTGTTTCGAAGACTAGAAAAAAAAATAATAAAATGCTAACAACGTTAAAATTATTTCCATATCTAACTTTTTCTTAACACGTATAACGTATTTGTTTTTTATTCAGCTATTGTCGCGATTGTGTAAAACAAATACGCAAACGCTACAATATGTCCTCTGTCCTAATTATAATATACTGTGTGTCGAAACGCATTTGAATCTTGGCGGCATTGCCCGCAACATCGTTGGTGGCAAACGTACACATTGTTTTTAGGTTATGTGCGACACCACTCGTCGGTGGCGCTTGTCGCCGACACCGACACGGCGTGTTGCGTGCCGGTTGGCCGAGCAGCCGAGCCAATCGTCGTCATCCATCTGTCTTGACGTTCGAAAATCCCGAGTGCCGACACAACACCCGATTGTCTCTGTTGTTTTTGGCATTCTCGTTCGTCATTATTTCATTCGTTTGCATACTGTGAACTTGGGTTTCCGAGTGTATCGGTGTTTTCACGTCCATTGTCAGTTTGTAGACCTCTAGTTTACCGCGTGAATTATACCAGACGCCCTTCCGTTTTTCGTTTTCGAGTAATTCACACTATCAGTTGCATCAAGTCTGTCCAAAAATGAGAGTACCTTCTTCGTCCAAGCTGGCGCTCAGCGTGCTAATTTGTCTAGCCATTGCTCTGGCTGCCGTCGAAGCGGACGTTTACTTCGAAGAAAACTTCACAGATGGTAAGCGCGTTGCGTACTATCCAGTTTTTATGATTGTTCCACCACGATCATTTGTTTTTCAGATACCTGGGAAGCTGAATGGACGTACTCTGAACACCCTGGTAAAGAGTTTGGCAAGTTCGTTCACAGCTCAGGCGTTTTCTACAATGATGCTGAGGCTGACAAGGGAATTCAGACATCGCAGGATGCTCGTTTCTACGCATTGTCCAAGAAATTCAGCCCATTCAGTAACGATGGTAAAAACCTCGTCATCCAGTACACAGTCAAGCACGAGCAAAACATTGATTGTGGCGGTGGTTATGTCAAATTGTTCAACTGTGAATTGGAACCAAAGAAAATGCATGGCGAAACTCCTTATGAAATCATGTTCGGTAAATAAGATTTAACATAATTTACATATTTTATTATTATTTAGTAATACTACGATAAACATTTATATCAGAAATATATGACATATGTATTTTAATTACTTATAAACGACAATTTTTACAGATTTGTATAAAATATCTGAGGTATGTATGGTAATTGAAATTATATATATGTTGCTTAATATCGAATATATCTGTTTAATTTTTCGATTTATTGTGTCTAAAATCAAAATCATGTAAGGTAAATTCTTGTGTTATGATTACGTAGGAAAATTATTAATAACTAATGAAATATAGGTACAATTATTTAAATATTCTTTTGTTTGGTAGGTAATTAAATATTTTATATAATTGGTATTTGTAAGTGAAATTAGTTATTGGTTAATATTTAATATTAATTTATACTAGGGGTATACTTGGTATTGCAACAAATAGGATCAATTTTTAAAATGTTTAAATTGTTGAGTTTTTTGAAAACATTGAATTTTCACTTTAGCATATCTAATTATTGATTTTTAATCAAAAATAAACTATTACTTAAAACATTCCCGAAGACAATTCTTTATTATTATTATTATTATTATATATATGTTACAACTCTGCTTAAGTCATAAATACTTTCACCTTTTAAAAATAAAAAATATGCTAAAATTGGCTAACGTGTAAATTATACAAAAAGATATTTTATTTAATATTTAGAAATTAGTTGTCACAGACATTGACTATGGTTTTAGAATCACTGTTTTTAGGATTTTCCTAACTATTATAACTTAATTATTCTAGCTATTACAGAGAGCTTATGGTGCTCTATGGGTCTTATCTTATCTATTCAGACAACTTTTATCAAAATCTGTTAAGAAATTTTTAAAATCAACTTGAGCATATATTAAATAAGTTATATGTTTATATATAATAGTATATATTATTTTTAAACCATTAAATAACAATTTAATAATGCAGGCATTAATATTTTGCTAGATTAATTTAAACTATTTTTGACATTAAAATATACTTATATTTTAATATAAGGTATAAGGTAATATTTATTGAGTTTTTTGTAACTTTTACAAATGATAGTCTTGGAAGAAATCTTAGTATGATAACCAAAGTGCTGTAATTTTCAATTGGAAAAAAAATTATAAAATATTAAAGCCCCAAAAATGTATTGACCTTAATGGTGATTATGTAGTGAAGTAATAACACATATTATGATGCATATTTTGTAAATTTCATTTAAATATATGCATTTTTCTTTAACACTTGTTGTAATCTTACTTTTTAGGCTTCTGTCGTATATAAATTATAAATATATATTTTAATTTTAGTTATACTTTTTGTAATTAATTAGTGTTCACTTGTAGATTAAATTGTTCAAAGATAAAAAATATTACTTAATAAATATTTTAGTTAAAATAATAACAATAAGGTATTTATCTAGTTGTTGAAATATTATCATAGTTAAATAATGACTTTTAAAGTATTCATAGAAAAAATTAATTGATGTATTTATTTTAAATGTGTGATACATTTTCAACAGTTTTTTTATGAAATATATTATCTTGACTCCTGTTACTTACGGCATACTAACATAATTAATAATAGGTACATTACATTTTTAAATACTTCAGAGAGTTGTTATATATTTTCAAATACCTATTATATTATAATTTTTATAAAAAAAATATTTAAATAAGTTAAATTTTACTTGAATTTTTTAATTTTATTAAAATTTGTGTTTGTTTTGTAGGACCTGACATTTGTGGTCCAGGTACAAAGAAAGTGCATGTTATATTTAGCTACAATGGCAAGAATTTGTTGATCAATAAAGATATTCGTTGTCGCGATGATGTTTACACACATGTGTACACACTTATTGTAAAACCTGATAATACTTATGAAGTGTTGATTGACAATGAGAAAGTAGAATCTGGTGAATTAGAAGCGGACTGGGACTTCTTGCCACCCAAGAAAATTAAGGATCCCAATGCTAAGAAACCTGAAGATTGGGATGAGAAGCCAACTATCGATGACCCCAATGATGAAAAACCAGAAGATTGGGACAAGCCTGAACATATTCCTGACCCAGCGGCCACTAAACCAGAAGATTGGGATGATGAAATGGATGGTGAATGGGAACCAGCAATGATTGACAACCCAAATTTCAAAGGTGAATGGAAACCAAAACAGATTGATAATCCAAATTATAAGGTAAGAATTAATTAGATATCAAATTAAATCATAGTATGTAACTAATTATTAATTATGTGGACATTTACAGGGATTGTGGGTACATCCAGAAATTGACAATCCAGAATATAAACCGGATGATAAATTATACTTGAGGAAGGAAATTTGCGCCATTGGTTTTGACTTGTGGCAAGTGAAGTCTGGTACCATTTTCAACAATGTTTTAATTACTAATGACATTGAATTGGCAAAAGAGAAGGCTAACACCATTTGGAAACCTAGATATGTAAGTATAATATTAATAATTAATATTGAACGGTTAAATTTTGATACACTGTTTAATTTTTAGGAGGGTGAGAAGAAAATGAAGGAGGCACAAGATGAAGAAGAAAGGAAAAAGGAAGAACAAGAAGCTAAGAAATCTGAAGATGCCCAACCTGAAGACGAGGATGAGGAAGAAGATGAAGAATTAGCAGCTAAATCTGAAGAAACGCATGATGAGTTGTAAAAAAGACTGTGTGTAAAATGTCATTGTTTAAGTTGATGTATGATTATAATTTTACTGTATTATTTATTTTGAATTTTATCCGATATTTAGAACAGCCACATATTGTTTTTCATTGGGCACCTAATCACACTATTCTAATTTTGTTTTTAATATAGTGTACGATTTATGTTAATTTCGATTCCTAATTATTAATTCACTTATCTCAGAAACAACCCATCATTCATTTTCTTCTAAATTATAATATAAATAATGTGGAAACTCTTAAAAACCATATATATATATATATATGTATTTGTAATATTCGTGTTTTTATACATTTGTAATTCCGTAATTACATTTACCTACTTAAAAACATATTTTTCTTTATGATAAATATGTTTAGATTATCTTCTTATTCTATATATATATATATATATATATATATATATACAAATTTGTCAAAAATATAAAATAATGTAATGTATGGCTTGTATGTTTTTTAGTTTTACAATTTACAGAAAAAAACTACACTACTTAAGGTTTATATATTTTATAAAAAAAGTGTATAAAATAAAAATGAATAGGACTAAAAGTGAAACGATTTTTTTTATACAATTATTCCCTTTTGACCTAATCCAATATATGTTTATTTATAATGAAGTCATACAATTGAATTGTCTCGGTTCTTTTTATTTCATAATATTTTGTTGTACTTAAAATGTGTTCATTTGTGTGTTGAAATTACATTATCGGCTAAATTTGTAAAAATGAATTGTTTGTTTATTAAATATATTAAATATATATTCCTAAAAACATTGCACAAACGATTTACATGGTATTCGTAATATATTTATGTAATGTAAATTTATACTATGTACTATGTATAATGTGCTAGAAGCTGAAAGACTTGATCAGAAAATATTGAAAAAGACTCCACAATTAGTTGACAGTACCTACTGGGTAATAGCGATATTTAAACTGGTTCGACATTTTTGATAATATGTGTGACCACTAATTGATAGAAATTAGTTGTTCAGAAAATATACTGTTTTCAATCAATGATTTAAAACTTGTGTAATTTTGTCAAATTCGACAAGTAAATTATTTATTTTTTGGAAGTCGACGAGGTTAATTAATTTTTCCAATTCATCGACAAATGGCGACATAAGTTAAGAAGTTTAAAGTCGTTTAGTTTTATCTTCGTTGACAAATACTGTCTATAACTTAAAGAGTTTGAAACCATCAACACATGATACGCTTTAAATAGTTTAGGCGTAGCAATAACGCTACACTAGTAGCAGCGGTACATTTTTAAAGGTGGCAAATTTGTTTAAGGGGTATTTTGTTTCTGTTATTGGTGTTATTATCATATTGTTATAAATGTGATATACTTGTGTGATGACGAAATATCTATTTTTGATTTAGGCCAAATTAAAAAGCGACAAATCCCTAAATATTTGAAATCAAACTCGTAAGTTAATTGATTCTTTGACGGTAAAACGAGTTCATTCTATTGACGTTGATTTTGCGACGTAATTATAATTTTGTCTTTGGAGGGAAAAAGGGAGGTGAGAATGTTTTATTTTATTTAAAGCACGTAAAAGCAGATAGGTTAATCTTTAAGTTCAACATTACCTAATGTAATTCATATACGTATCTAATTTTAGCAGAAGTCAATATAGGCGTAGTAAGTTATCGGGCCTCAATTTTTATGCAAAACTCCTACATTTAGTTAAATTTTATGTGAAATTTCTCTTCAACGTGAATAGATCTTGTATCCTACGGTTAATTATAAAAACCGTATTCAATGATTATTTCTTAATTTAAAATAATATTTATAAGAGCGAATCTAAATAATAGTATTAATAGAATATGGAAGGGACAGTGAAAAGAAGTAGGTAGGTGGGTTTGGCGATGTGAGGAGGAGCTTAGGTGGTCATGACCCAAAATGTTTACTTTGTATTGTAGTGAACGGTGAATTCACGGTTAATCGAATTAGTATACGTAATTTTCAATCGTTCAAAAAATATACTTCTTCGTTTATCTGTTAACGTAGTTTTCAAAATAAAACACAGGGAATTGTTAGAACCACTACGAACGATTATTGAATATACCTAATCAGTGAACGTGTATTTATAACGATTTATAATATTGTCAAAATTAACGCTAATCATTAGGTACGTACTTTTTCGGACAGATGAGATAAATATTCGCCGTACGTTCATCGTACGGCGAATCCGTAGTTTTTTCACGATTCCCGAAATATCACAAGTCGTTATTAACTAAAATAAAAAAACGAATATTATACGTATAGTACTACAAAGTACTAAAAAATACTACAAAGTAAGAAAAATAATATTCGAACGTTCGATTTTAATGATAATAATAATTAAAAGAGGGACCGCGGCGGACATTAAACGTAGAGCATAAGAATGTTCGATATATGAACACGACGAAATTTGAGTTCCGTTACTACGAAATCGTCGACACTAATACAAAAGAACTAGCGAATTTTTAATGTACGGTATATACCAAAGAGGACTACCGGTTATAAACGATCCGTAGTCACGGATAAATAAAATCTCCTTGTATACTTTAATCGATATTGTTCAATTTCAATAAACGATAACCATAGTTCAACCATAACCACATCTCGCATTAAACACGCGATTGTCTCTATCGATTTTATTATAAACGGCCAGTCCAAAAACCCTTACATCGACGAATACAATTGGGCGAAATTTAGGTTATTTTTCACTCGCGTCGTTGTAATTTACAATCGTAATGTATTTTTATCGAACGTGTGCCGACATGACGTTTATTGGTTTAATAACGCCGGACGGATAAAACGAACGTCCCGCCAATTTCTACGAAACGCTTTTCGACGATACGAACGGTTTCGAAATTAAAAGTCGGGTTTTACAACGACATAGGCGGACGTAATTTTTTCAAAGGACCGGTTATACTGGTCTCGTGTCGTAATCAAACGGCTACACGAAACCGCGTCGTGTGGTCGTAGGTAACGCGTTATTACGTCGACAGTGACGTTTCGGTTTATTATTTGATCGTCGGTAAAATCCGCATCGGTTTCGGTCGCGATTTTACACCGGCGTATCGTGTGTATATATACATATATTGCGTAGATCTCTGGCGTGCTCACCGTTCATATCGTTAAATCGATGGTTGACAACAACGGCGGCATAACGTGTGGGCTTTTATGCGGCACGTGGTGCGCATGTGTGACGCATTTGATATGCGTAAGTTGCGGGAACGCGCCACGACGATTGGCTGGGCGGTGGCGCTCTATATTTATCGGATTTTAATATTGCGCGTACGTTGCCACCCGCGGGTGGAAATCGAAATACCGGACGATCGCGACAATGGGTCTGTGGCGGGGAAGGCGGATGGCTCTCTCGGAGGTATTTTTAGTTCTTTGTCGACGCCGTCCAATCGAATATCACAACACGAATTGCGCCGACCGACGAAAACACGTATTGTAATAATTGTCCGACCGTATTGTTTTTGAAATGTTCTCCGATCGCGTCGCTTGCACAAGTCATACCGACCCGACCGTGTATCGCACGGTTCACCATTATTTCGGACGCGCGGCCTTGGGACGATTAATTCAAATAGGTTTTTCGCCCGAACCGTCGTTACGTTGATTTATAGTAATTATTGTGTTAGAAACGCTTTCTTTCCCGTACGTATGTACGTATAGAAATTATTGTGCCGATGGCGTTCGATCAAAAATCTCCGGGTGCATGTGTGGGGTCCATTTTACGTCGATCGTAACACAACAACGACGAGTTACCACTTACGTGTGTATGTTGTATCGCGGGTTACCGCAAAACCTCACGCGGTCGCGCCGCTTCATAGCGGATGCGTTCGAAACTCTCGGGGAAAACGCCCGTGTAATAATTATCGTACGGTCTCGTGTGTTTATCATCTTCGAAGAACGACGGTCCAAATCGAAAGTTACTCCATCTTTTGTAAATAGACGACATTCTCTAGACAAACGTAAACGTTACAACGTGTCAGCGCATCTTTTTTCTTCATCACTCGTAGTTACGCGCTTAAAGGCTGCAAAAGGCTAACAGCGAGCACGCCACCGTTTATTGTACGAAAAAGCACGGAAAAAACGTACAATAAACAATCATCGCCGGAACGGCGTGTGGTGGTGACGATGTCCCCGGCCGCACACACCATTTCTTACAATAAACACGACGTAATACGAAGGGCTCCTTCACAAACGTGTTTATTATCCGCAGTGTTTACCGGCCCTTCCGTCTGGTGCTGGCGATTTTAAAATAAAATATCATTTCCGATAACCGTTCCATTATCGTTCGAAATTACTTTTACGTATATTTGTGGGAAAAATTCGAATTCGAACGCGACGATTTGTTTTTTTTTTTTTGTTGAAAGAAAAGTGTCGAGAAACTTAAACGATACGTCGACCGAAATTGGGCCGGGTAATTCAACGGAGAGGTATTAAACGAGTCGAAAGACAACCGCCACGGAGGTGACGTAAGAACATGCCCTCGATGTAGCTACAAAAACCGAATCGTCTACACCGTTTTGACGATATTTCCTCGGAAAAATACTAATATACTAGGGGAGACCGGACGGGAGAGTATTTCTAATATTATAAATGTAAAATATCGCGCAGCGTGTACTATATACCGACTTGGAATACTAAAGGTGAATCGTACGCGCGTTATAAACGTGCACGTAAGGTTTCGTGTATTTTCGTTATGTATAACGAACGACCGACAAAGTCGTAAACCTGCATTGTATAAACGCGCATATATATATTTGTAAGCATATATATATATATATATAAATACACGAAAAACACTCGCCCTTGAACTTCTAACTCGACCTCGTGTCGCTGTGATAAAAAGAGGAATTTGTATGATTAATGTCGTACGCGATACTTATATTATTATACGCGCGCGCGCGTGTGTATCAACTTAATAGCTTAATCCCTGTGATGCAAAGAGAACACGCTTACAGTTGTTACGTGTGTGTATATATATATATATTTTTTTTTTGTATTCTTTTGTTTCGACACGATCATTTGCCCATGTTTTTCTAACGGATACGTTACGTAATACAAAATCGCACTGAAATTGTAGGAGCCTTTCACTGAGAAATCGTATCGTGTCGTTCCTTTTTTTCTTTAAATACTTACTCCCCGTATACGGGAGTTATAACGAACCCCCCATCTGCGGACAGTCGTCGGCAGCGTAGTAACAACCACGTGCGCGTTTTTAGTATCGCGACAATCGCTGCACGATCCGAACGGAACGCGGTTTTATTGCAGGAAAATAGGCACGGCTGGAGTCGATTAATTTTTCACATCGTTAAATTAAGTCCGTACATAAGTACATTAGTCGACATAAGTTTAAAGTTATTACATTTAACGATAAAAAATATCCGTGGCAAATGCCTTATAAAGTTACGAATTTGTTATGTGACCTTTATGACGGAATATTGGAATACCTGTTATGACAGTTACTTGTTCTGTAGGCAATTTTAATCGACTATAATCTATATTCGAAAACACGCGATCCTTATCACACTGTCGAAACTCGCCCGTATTAAAAAGTAAAAACCGTATTTAGAAAAATCGCGTCACATAATACGACTAATTTTGATACCTTCGTAAAAAGTCAACTTATAGGTTTAAAGAGAATTGTATACCTTTTTAAGTTGAAATAACATAATTACGAAAGAACGTAACGCGTTAAGTAATTTAAAGTTTTTTACTTAACGTTAATTTTTAACTCGTTAATATTTAGCCTTGGAAACGGGTATTTGTATTTTTGTTTTTTGTTTGTTCTATTAGCTATAAATAATTTCAACAGTTATTAGCCTACAAATAAATTGATCATTTAATAACCTTAGCGAAAAATATTTTGTAAAACAAAACGTACGTATTATAGATAAATGTGGATACTCGTATTTTCGAAGAAGTCGTAGATGTGGCCGGTGATATTTTCCTTAAGAGTACTTTTCATTGTGGATGTACGATTTGAGATAATCCCGAAGTATTTTGGACAATTTGATTCGACGCGCTTCGTTGTTAGAGATTTATTGCGTCGGTTGCGTATTGGTTTTCTTTTTATTCGATTAAGTATAGAAATTCGTGCGTGTTGTATTACGGGTAGCGCCTGACATTTTTCGTAAAACAATGTTACAGATTAATTTTAATCCGTCATGTTCGTACAAATTTTGCGCGTGATTTTCGTTTTGTTTTTGTCGAATTTGTCGTTTATAATGAAGCGTTTTCGGAGGGACAGGGAAAACGGAAAACGATAAAAACGCGAAAAACTTTTCCGACATGACGAGATCACGTTATAATACCGACCCCACTCTTCGGCTTTCACTAGTTCAACCCATTCACCTGTTGCACACGTATCTCAGCGTTCCTACCTACACACTGGTCAGTACATCGACGGGTACTGGGAAACAGACGACAGTTATATACCTCTCGTCGGCGAACGCGGTATCTGTCCGCCGTGTTTAATCGTTTTTTTTTTTTATTTATCGTTTCGCGATCGGTTTTTTTTGGAAAATTTTATTTCAGCGATCCCGTTTACGTATACACATTATATCGCGTTTAATATTATATATATTAAATGAACCGCCTACCCTGGACTCGCGAAACGTACGCTAAATATTCGCGTTAAAACGGACGGGTGTCTTATCACGAACTGACGGGCTCGCGAAATACCTATATTATACTCGCGTATAGGTATCTGTACGCGTAGAGCATTGCCAAAGAGAGATAGAGAGACAAAGAGGGAGAGACACGTGAAAATCCAAACTCCACTGGTGAGTATTTACATATTGTCGCGGTAATATTTTTAATCCGGCCATCACATTATTTGTGAGCACCACAACGATATATCACGTCGTCCGCGTGGCCCGTAAATCCAATAGGCGTTTTACCGTTCGAAAACGATTTTTAACGATTCCGAGCATACAAAGTACACGACTTACGCGAAAACGTTTGTAAAAGGTAAACATATCTCATTGAGCCGACAAACTGCGAAACGTGAACAATAGAAAGTCCATAGTGGAAATATTTACGCGAAAGTCAAACGTAGAATTAGATCACGCGGGTGGTTATATATTATTACATACATATAATCTTCTCGGAGACACCACCAACTGAGAATAATGGTGCCGATAATACGTGGATCCGACAGACGTTTTCCACGGTTTTTTTAGTTTATCGAAATATTTATGTTTTGATGAATTGGTATTGTACTAGGACAGTATTGTGAGTAGACGTTTATATTTATATTGTCTATTATATATACACTGTTACAAAACAGCGGGATTCGACGAAAATTTGATCGAATTTATTTTTAACTCGTCAACGGGTAGTTTACGTACGTAATATAAACAACACGGTAATTTTATTTGATTTTTTTTTATAAATTCGAAATCGGCAATCGCCGCGTTACGATTTTGTATTTCACGAAAGCGCTGGCGGGGAGTCGAAATTTTTCATCGTTTCCGTTATGTCTACCTAGTTATGTATGTATACACGTAGCGGCGTGCACACGCGTTTGTCCAATAATAATAATAATAATAATAATAATAATAATATTAATAATAATAATAATAATAATAATAATAATAATAAAAATAATAATAACAAATAATAATAATAATAATAATAATAATAATAATAATAATAATAATAATAATAATAATAATAATAATAATAATAATAATAGACGAAAAAATAAAAATAGTAATAATAAATAAATAAGTAAATAAATAAATAAATAAAAAACCGGTCGTTTGTCTCAGGGAACCGGTTGTCCGGGTCGTGATTCGGCCGCGGCGGTCCCCCTCGGGCTCTGCGGCTCCTATATCCGCAGAATGATCTACGCGCACTCGTGCGACCGCGTTTGGACAAAGACTAGAGACGAGGTCCGGCAACAATGGACCCCGAGAATCCCGTCGAAAGTCTCGAAGACCGACGGACGGCGCGCGGGTAAAATTCTTTCTTCTTTCTTTCCAAGTAGAAGATTTTCTCAATTTGAAATAATCGAACGGCCCTCAAAAGTTCGAAAATTCGACACACTATCGTTCTTTTGGTTATCAACTTATGTTCGGTGCTTCGTGATTTCGTTACCCATCCTCTATCCTTCTCCCGTCGATTTAGTTTTAATTGCGATTCGCGTATCGAGAATAATAAGGGACATTTTATATATATATATATATATAGTCTATGACGTAATCATATTTAACCGACGATTTGAAGTTGTACGATTATTATTAATGTTCATACAGAATTCCTTCACCGATTTAAAAAAAAATATTTACGATATTTAACCTTCGATATCAATTCGGGCATTTAACTCCTCAAGCGTGTTCAAGTTCGGAGTCTTGCGTATTATGACCGAATCGCGTTGTCGTGTTAAACAATCGATACATTTACTCCATCCCGTTTATGACATTGTTATTCGATTGTTTTTATGATACCATTTATAATATAGGTTATATATAAAATTGTTGGTTTTATTTATGGTTATCATTTTTATTGTCGTACGCGCGTATAATAATTATATTATACGTCCTTTCGTCGAATTGTTGAGGTTCCATAATAAAAGACGACGAACGTTCACCATTACACTCGAATAGAAAAACGAATTTGCGTTCGCTTTAAAATTACGACCGTTGTTGTAAACAGCCAGCCGGGGTAATTCGTAATATTTCCGCGACGGCGGTTCGGAGACTTTAACGCTGTCCAGTTGTGTGCTCTCTTCGCACGGTGTCTATGTCTTCGGGTTTATAACGTTGGAACGTTTTATAGTGCCGGCGCGTCGAAATCGTAAAATTTTTTTTCGAGCTCGTAAGGTCGCCGACAGCAAAATTACTAATTATTAACCTGCCATTCTTACGAACGGTCTATACGTAAATAAGCGTATCAAATACCGAAAAATATGGGCCACGATGCGTAAACATTAATTATCGTTACGGCGTTCGATATGTAACGGTTCGAGGGAATGTCGTGAACGAGTGTACGTTCATGTCGTGTATGAAAATTATTTTTAAAACGATTTTCGTAATAACTTCGTTAGTCGGTTCGGGGTATGGAGTTTTTGTTTAAAAAAAAATGTTATTTAGCGTGTGATATGTTACGGACAATGGAGATTATCGTAGTTCGATTCGATTTGGGTTCTTTTATTCTGAACGTTTATAATATAAAAAAAAAAGACACGGAACGGCCGTGGCATCTTAACGGTCTACAATATTGAAATATCATCCGAACCGCGAAACAAATCATAATTTTGTTAATATCACTAAAAATAGATATATTTCGAATAGGATGTGTTACAGTTGACTTTTTTTAAGCGCCATTCGAAATTAAACTTAAAAAAAGTACCATATTTGGGTAGTACTTATACGAAATATCTATCTATACGTTCATTCCATTTTTGGTTACCGTAACCTGATTTTTTTATTTTTGCGAAGCATGGGAATATTTTAGTTAAGAGGTTCCACAATATAAAAGAATAACTATTAACGGGGACTCGTTTATTATCAGAACGTCGTGTTCACATTGTATTATTGTCACTCGTTTCTTACCCGATAAAATGGTCCCAATAATGGACGAAACACATCAACTTGCGTACGAATTTTACGTATATTAATTATGGTATTGTTTGTCGTTGAACAACGCGTACAATGGTGGTGGGTGGGTTTTTAATATTATCGGAAGTCGATCGGGATTCGGGATTTTAGCGAAGCGCGAGGAGACGTGTGTGATACTTTCCGACGATTTTAATAGCCGATAATTTTTTAACGGACACCATTTTTATTTATTAACACACACGTACATATAAATATATATTTCGAAGTCTATATATAATATCATTATACTTTATAATAAGTATAATGTTTATTATATATATGGAAATTCGCCAATATTAATTCACATCAGATTTATAAACGTGTTTGTCGTACACATACACACACACACACATATATATATATCGCAATCTTATAAATTATAATATATAAAGATTTAACGAAGATTATTGAGTTTGTTTATTTTACATTTTACGCGAAAAATCTTTCACATTTTTTCGTATCGATAGCAATTTTTTATTTATACACGTACACGTTTGAAATATTACTACACTCGGTTAAACGTATTAATATAATTATCATACCACGTTGTTTGGATACAATTTAATTTTCGACGACCGGACGTTTATATCCGGCAACGTATATATGTGCGTGTGTATGTGTGTGTGTATATAATACATATTACCAAGGTTGGACAAGTTAACCAATTTTTTAACTTATTAAATTAATATGAAAAAATATATGTTAAGTTAGGTTGTAAGTTACTTTAAGGTTTTTTAATTTCTGAACATTAAAAAAGCGTTTAAACATAGTTAAAAGTCAAAATTTTAAATTGGCGTAAAAATAACGCGATAAACGAGAAGGCTTCCTCAACTTCTTATTCAGCCTTTTATTGTGTTTATGTCATCAAAATACTATATATACGTATAAACATTACTATGATATATATTAGTACGTGACGTAACCTATATCGTTATTAAATTAATTTAATTTAGACAATTTTATTGAAATAGTTAACTGGAAGTTAACGCGTTAAGTTTAAAAAAAATGGTAACTTATAAGACAAAAGTTAATTTTTGAAAAAGTTAACACGTTCGGCAACTTAAAAATTAATTCGACTTTAAATTTGAACTCGTCAATGCCCAGCCTTGTACCTACGAGTAAGACGGTTTGTCGAATTAAAACCAATAATAATTGCGAAAACGAAATCGTTCTCGGTACATCTATTTAGAAAGAATTGCGATTGTGGAGTAAGCAATTAAATAATTTCGTACCATTAGTATAGTAATTAAGAAAACCGAGTTCGGGGATTCGATAATCAATTAATTTCCATAAAAATTTCGTGGTATTTTTCGCGTTGACTTATAACGGGCACAGGATAGCACGCGTTGGCGCATTTACAAACAAATTATTTTTTCATAGGATTTAACGTAACAATTCGTCATTTTAGCGCGTCGTCGCATGAATGTTCCGATATATATATATTACCGGCTCGAGTTGGAAACATTACCGTCTAAAACCCGCGCAGAGACGGTAATATGTAATATATTACGATAAAAAAAATACGCGTTATTTCGGCGGATTACCGCCGCCGAATTGCGTAAACGCGTGTGCGCGTTGCGTGTCGTATATAAAAAAAAAAATGATGGAAATCTTCGAGATTATATTGTGTACGACCGCGCGCGGGCGCGAACGTATTATGTTATTTATGTAACACGAAAACTTGCGGCGTGTAACGCGCTGCTCCGCACTATTCAAATGGGATTTCTGATGTAATTGATCGGCTCGAGCCGGTGTGGCCTATCGCAACGATATTGTTACGCCGTGTACACGGACACGTTTTCGACGGCGCGAATTATATCGTCATATCGCGCGTGTACGTTAATTACTATGGCGCTGGGGAGTCGTATAATTTGTAACAACGGAAAATGCGAAGTTACAATGACGAACAAATTGGAGTGGAGGAGCCAGGTGGGGAGAATCGTTCATTATTCTCCGACGTTATTGTCCGGGTCCTGTTTTTCGCGTTCGTATATTAGGAATAGGGCGCGTTTTTTTTCCGAATTATTTATTTATTTATCGTTCGGCTATTAACTATTACGAACACGCGATATCGATACGACAAAAATAAACGCTGACACGAATTTAAGCGCAACAAGTCGTAAAAGTCCTACGTAGTCGACAATTTAACGTCTAATTTGGTTATACGATCTCCAAAGGCCCCTATTTAAATTCGATTTTGTATTATTAATTTTTAATATTTTTACAATTTTTTTAAACGCTTCACGTTATATAATTCGCGAATTATATCGTAGCGAACGATCCGATCATTTCCACGCGCCACGATTAAGTCAAAAATATTATTAACACCACTCTCGGTTTTTACATTTTTGCGCGACGGACTCGATGGCGTGTTACAACGTGTGCCGATTGTTGTACGGAATATGTACGGCGTTACGTTTGGCAACGGCGACGTATTGGAATATACGTAGCGCGCGTATAATTAACGACGACTAATTCGAGGTGACCGACATTTTCGAGAATACGAAATTACGATGTATCGGTAACACGGGTTTCGTTTCGTGCGTTCGGAAAACGCGTCGTGTTCGCGCGATTTCGCGATTACCAAAAATTACGTATGACTAGACGAACGATTATCGCGTCTATGGAATAAATACATGGCCGCTACAAATTGATATCGAATTTGCATATATTACGCGTTACGCGTTTCTACGTACGGGTATTATTTGCGTATACGTTGTGTGCAACGACCGCGCGTGATTCGCTTTCACCGCCCACTATATAATGTAATATTGTATCGCGATTTACGAAAATTGTGCAAACAATTTTCCCGATGTCGGCACAAACGAATGGAAATCGCGTTATAATTCGCGTCGTACGTTATTATCGTTCGACAACGTCGTTGAGCATTCGCGCGTCGACGTACTACATAACGCGCCGAGTAAATTGGCCGTGAAACCGAATTCGCGCCATTGTCCACGGTGTCCGCAAGAAGTGCCGCAGTTGCTGCGTAGGCATATACGTTCGGTGGACGAGGGGCCATCCTGCGTGTACGGCGACTGGTACAATATCGCATTTTCGAAGACGAAGCTCGCGCAAACGAAAACGGCGAATTCGAAATGGAATAAAGCGAATGAAACGAACCAATATCAATATTCACAAAGCGTGGAAAACCGAAATAAAGCGGAAAGACGGAGTACGATGTATAGGTCTTTGCACGGGAAATTATCTCGACCGCGACATTTTAGAAAAAGACTCCGCGAAAGTAAAAACATACTTCGCGATCCGTTCCAGAATTGAATTTCGTATTCGCCTATTCTTTTATACGTTAAAAATTTTTCCAAAAAACCTAACCGTCGGAGAGGGGAAAATTCTAATTATAATAATGGACGGATCGAGTGTAAATTGTCGACGAATCGCGAAATATCGTTACTAATTGAAATTCGCGAAGGCTCTCTCGACAAACGTTATTCTTCGAAGCGGTCAATGCGATATTATAACCAAATCGTTTTCTCGCTATCGAAAATCGTAAATATATATACGTGTATATGGATTCGTCCTTGAATTTCCTCAAAAGTCTACTTACGGCCCGTTTTCGAAATAGAATTCACATACATACAAGAATCTCTCATATTTACGTGGTATAAATAATATATATATATTATACAATGTTGGATGCGCGAGTACTTACACTATGCTACAACTGTTACAGTTTAGATATACGGTGTATTTAATCTATCGCTTTATTAATACGTCGCCGAGGAATTTTTGAAACAAAAAAAAAGAAACAATAATAATACGAGATAAACAAACGTTACTTAGTATCTATTATAGGTATCTTTCATGACGACGACGCGTCGACATAATAATGGTCAATGAATAATGAAACGATTGTAATGCGCGTTAATATAAAGCCCGCGGGATAATACCATAACGTATAAGAGCCGAGGACGTTACCCTCGTTTCGCCGTTCTTATGTCTTAATTTTAAAAAAAAAATTGGGCGCAGGTTTTTTCATTATTTCTATAGATAATTTTATATGTGTCCACGTGTGGTAATTGTAATAGATATGAAACTACGAGTGGCCACTCCTCAGTTTTGTGTTGTAAAGCGTTAAAGGATGTTTTTATCAAATACATTTCTTCTTATACGTGCGTTTTATAATTTTATATTTGTCATATTAGGTTATTCATTTCGCGACTTTTATGAGAAAATGCTCGAAAAAGGAAACATTTTCACGACCTACACGCACGATCACGATCGAAAATTCGACCTCGATATTGTTCAATTTCATTTTTTATTTTTTTCGTATTTTTAACGTTCCTTTTTGTACGACATTATTCTCAAGTCCTCGACGAAATTATTGGCGTGAACCAATTGCTAGGTCGTTTAAACTTTATGGATTTTGATAAATAACAAACAAATTCTCATTAAATTACGTTAATCACGTACATATGCGCACGCAATTATCTTGACAGGGGAGGCCGTGAACTTCAAAACTTTGTATTAATACAAAATTACGCGTTTAATAATAATTTCAAACCTTATTCTTATTTCTTCAATTTCTTTAAAATAACAAAAGTATTCGCTTAAAGTTAAAAATATTATAATGCCCCCCCCACTATTCCCAAGATGATTAAGCTGTAATCAATGGCGTATTTAAAGCTTCCCCTTATAGGTCTTTTTTAAACATAATTTTGTGTATTTTTTAATAATATTTTATCACGATTTACTTAAATCTATCGACTACTTATATTATTTATTATTTAGAAGAAATGTGGTCGATAATTTTTATATCGAATTTTTTTGTAGTGATTTTTTTTTTGGGACTCTGTTATTTACGATACATTATACTTTAATATTACATTATTTTCTCTTCGTTTGAAATATTCGAGGCAGTCTTTGGTCGTAATATTATCGGTAAACTTTATTAGTCATCGAACAAAATAAACTTATAACACAGTATTTTAACTAAAATAATAAAAACAAACAAATACAGCGTCGTATTAGCACTTTTAGAATAAATATTTTTACAGTTCCACCGTGCGTTATTCGACGCTAGACGCGAGATTCTTATAAACTTGTATTACTTCGTCAAAATTAACCGCAAGCTCGTTATCCAATAATAGACTATTAATCATTTTTAGTTTCCTCTATCTCCCACGTGCGCGCGTCTGTGTATATTATTTATCGTTCGCGATTTAAACATATTAGTATAGTTGAACACGATTTAAACGAATAAACGGTTACGTTTGAATTGGTTTTTTCGGTTTGTATTCACGCGATTGTATAACAAATTGAACCGCGCGTTGAACAAACGAGATTAAACGATTCAAAGAAGATTAAATATACGTAGGTACAAATGCGTGTGTGTATATATATATATATATATATATATATTTAATAGTTTAATAGTAGTAATGTACTTGAAACTAATGTAAGACGAGTAAAAACTCGTTCGAAACTGTATAATTACGTATTTTTCGACACCGTAAAAGTATTTATTTTTAGATTTAAATTTTTATAATTATATCGTATTTATGCGTCGTACACCTCATTATGCATACATTTATGTATTACCGAATACAGTGTACGCTGTGGGTGTAACGCGATACGTGTTTATATTAATACGTACACCAGGAATCGAAATGAAACTACGAATATTTATGTAGCTGTTTTTTGTTCGGACGAAAAAGACGCGTTTAGAAACCGTCGATTTAACACTTGAACATGTTGCCGTAGAATATTTAGTTCACGTAAGCACGTTCGCGTGTATAATATAGGGACCAACGTTTTTCGCGCAAATATAAATTCGCGGCGTTTTAAATTTTATTAAGGCTTTTTCTATTCACGCCGAACGTATTGATTCGGTAGCGCGTTATTCCATTCGTTTTACCGGCCATTTGGCCGCACATTTCACGCGTCGCGAACGTTTTCATTTCTACCCAATAACTTAATCGTCGCCTATATAGACATTGGCCCGAACTGATCTCGGCGTACGTTTAATAACGCAGTTTTGCAACCGAACTATTCGTTTAAGTCGCCAGTCGAGTTACGAAAGTGCGCCTAATAATAATATTTCGATAGTATCGTGGAGAGCGAGTGCGACGGTGGTTCGTCGACCACTAGTCGATTTTTCGCGAGCCAGACGTGACAAAATAAACGCGTTCGTTGGCCATGTAGCGCGTTGTTAAAGTACGATTTTAAAAAGTACTACCGGGCTCGGGGACGGGGCGATCGTATATTGACATCGAAAACGACGCTGAAAGGGACCTATTCGGAGTTCGTTCCGGGATGGGACGACGTGGAATTGTAACGACAGTTTAAGCGCATTATTATACGCCATCTACGACGAGTAGGTAGGTAGGTAGGTAGGTAAGTAGGTAGGTAGATAGGTAGATAGGTAGGTAGGTACGATGGTACGTACCTACGCGAGTGTTTGGAACTGGTCGTCGTTGGTCGAGAAAAGTGTATTATTATAATATAACGCGCGTACATGACGTATACGTATATTATAAAAGGGGGCATTGTGTGTGAATAGAGAACGGATTTCCATCGCGCCGCGCCGCGCGGCTAATGAGGATAACCGAAGCCCACGACGACCACGACCGACGTACATTATACTACTTGCGCAACCGTACGGTTTTAGATAGATCAAGTTTGTGTGCGCGAGAGACGGAATAAATAATGACATTCAAGGCGGCTAGGTAGCGAGCTCGACGACGACGGACCCAGCGCGTTCATTAAACAACGCGCAACACAAAACCAAAACGAAACGAGTGAAAAAGGATTTCGGTCGATTCTTTTTCTTCTCATTATTATCGTTTCTTTATGTCGTCCCGTGATAAAGGTCATACATACACACGCACGCGCACTCGCGAGCACACACACACACACACACACACACACACATGACTCATGACGACGACGATGGCTCGAACGCGCGCGGGCGAAGGCGACGCGCGTACGCAGAGTACCCGTAGACGACGGCCAACAGAATATGCGCATACTCGTCGCGTTATAATGTATTTCGTACTGGACAATACAAAAATAAGACTTACGCGCGTTACGGCGTTTTATAATAATAATAACGATAATATACGTGTAGAACATATACGAGCCTTCGGTCACCTTGGACGCGCGTTATATCTCGTCCGAATAGTAGTGCTCTTTCATCTCTTCGAAAGAACGTCCGGGGCACGGCCATGTACGCGACGCGAAATGTTCGAAAACCCCTCGAGGGCGGCACGTCTATTCACGTGAAATCCGCGCCGGGTAACGGATACGTTTATAAAACGCGTCATGTGTATAATATGTAATAATGGCGTATACCCACCGCACGGTGCGATCAACGTCCGCGGTTGTGGTTGCCGAGCTATTCCGCGAAAATCGATTATGTCGGAAATTCGAAAAAAAAAACGTCACGTCCAAAAAATGGAAATAGCCATGGATAACGCGTGAAGTTTAGTGCCCTGGGCTCCAAGTACGCGCACTTACAAACGGAATGGTTTTTTTTTTTTAAACGGGTTTTGTGCATATTATATATCGTATTATTTTGTAGTTCCGAACGAAGCGCGCGAGTACGTTTTGTCGTCTTAAAAATCGTTTCGATTATAGGATTAATTTGTTACGCGAATTCGAACTTTTAAGTGAAGCGACGAAATGTAACCGCGGTATTACTACAGTGTATAGCGGATATTCGCGGAAAATATTTTCGGGTATTAGTTATGGTTACTCGGATACGGGTTTGCGTTTTTAAAAATCAAAAAATTCGAATTCGAACGGTACCGAAAACTCGGCGTATGGTTTTTGAGAAAGTCCGCCGTGGAAAATGGTAAAAATGTGACGTTCTTTCGGGGGAAAACCAAAATGTTGTCTCGATTATATCGTTTCGGCGTTCGTACACTGTCCGTGTTCCACATCTTTAGTTTAATACGAAGCAACTAACGAGTTAAAATTACGGCGAAGTGTTTTTATTTTGTGAATGTTTGTGAACCCATTTTCGTGTAGGAGTTCTCTAGTGGTATTTACAAGCGTTATTTTCCGGTGAAAAATCGCCCGCGAACGGTACTATATTTATTCGACATTCTTCTTCAATGGTTACGTTCCTAAGTGTGAGGAAAAACTGACGAAACTCGACAGTTTCCGCGTTTACTACGCGCCTATACGTCCTAATAATATTTCAACAAGTTTAAAAATCGTCGGTCACGAGTGTTTTCTCACAATTGTTTTTACAAACGAGCGTTTATCGCTTTTGTTTTTCGAATAACACTAATAACGACAACGGCGATACAATTTGAAAATATTCGATCGAACGACGCATTTGAAATGACGTTCACGGCATTTCGTCCGGGGCTTTTTTTTATTAAAATTCGACCTTTTATAATATTGCTTTCGATATACAACGGCGTTAGGTTATGTACGAGCGTAATTAACGGGTATTTTCGATATCTTTGTACGTCGATTTTTTTCGATAAGTACGATTAGAATGTTCGTGCTTGGTTTAGCTTTTGTGGAGTATATGTTCCAAATGCTTTAAGTTTTCAATTCAAATTTTATCGGGGTATTTTCTTCTTATAAACGAAAAGTCCGTAATATGTTTACCGGGTCGAAACATTACGTAGTTAACGGTATTTATTACTGGCGTAGTCAGTCGATTGGTCGGTCTTTTTCTTTTTGCAAAAATTGAATATTTAATCGTTCGATTCGAAGTCGAATCCGTGTACACAATAACGTTATTACACGACTGAGCGTTACGTGTAACGAGTTTATACGGACTATTAGTTATCTCCGACAATGAGATTTTGATTTCCACGTTTCGATGACGGCGTATAGCGTATTCGTTAATTGCAATTGTCACGGAAAACAAAATAACTTTATTATGTATAAATAACAGTGTCGAAGAAAAAAAGGAACGCGATATACGATATTTTTGGCAGTTTTTAAAATTCCGTTTGATGTATGGGGCTCAATTTTTTTAAAACTACTAGAATTACTAGATAGTCTACGATTTTTCGAAGTTTGCGAAAATCATGTCAGATCATTTCGTTCGTCATATACTTGTGGGCCACGAGAAAACACGCACGACTGGCCAGCAAAAATAATCTAGTCGTCCGCATTATTTTTTCTAGTCGGAAATGATTAACGACAATTCGTTTGAAAAATTTTCGAATTTAAACGAACTCTAAATATTGCCGACGTAATCTAATTAAAAATGATAAAAACCGTTATTTTTCTAAAAATTATATTTAAAATAAAAAGAATTAGAATTAAGCTTTACATTTTTTTTTTATTTCTATTTTCTTACAATTAAAATTAAATTAAAAATATGACCGTTATGGCGTAGGAATATCGCGAATGCTAACAAGAATACGAAATATAAAAATGTTTTCCATAACAAAAGTTATTGCATTTGCTAAATATCCGTTAGACTCTTTGTGTAATATATTAGAAAACAATAGGGTATATTTAAAAATATCGTTGTTGCGCTTTACGCGTCTGCGCAACAAATTTGAAAATTTGCAGTACGAACGAATATTATTATAATAATATTCCGACGATGTTCCTTTACGCGTGCCCGCGCGTTCATACATATATTTTTTAATTTATGACCCGTTGTGACGTGTAGTACGTTCATCTATTGCGGTTTTAAGGAAAACTGTGGCGTTCGTTAAGGAAAAAATAAAACAATTGCCCGAAAATTTTGTTCAAGGTTTATCGCGTACGATTACGAACTAAATTTTTTTCATTTTAATAAAAGTTACACGATATTACGAAAACTGAATTCTATTGTTACCCGTGCGGGTTTCAAGAACTTTTCCTGTTTTAGATTACGGTTATATAAAGTAGGGAAATGTTCAACTATACGCGTTATTTCTTAATTACGTTCACAATTTTCGGAACGCGATAATTACGATATTTGCCAGGACATTGTGTAGCCACTATAAGGCGTATTTAAAATACGTTTTAAAAATAAGAAGTTGTTTTTGTATTTTCCCAATTTTTATAAGTAATACGTACTCGACGTATTTTATGTGTTTACTAAGAAAAAAACGACCAATATATACGCCGTTATCGGATGTGTTTCGACGAATTGATTGAAATCTAGTCACAATTAAACAACACGGGTAAACACGCCTAATTATTATTCCGTAAATTAATCGCGAAAAATATTATAAGGTAAAAATTATCAACGCGAATGTTCACGATTGACACAGATTGTAATAATAATTTGAAACCGATATAAACACAGCTAGAAAAAAAAAATAAGAAATTAAACGTCATACGCGTGTACGATTGGTCCGAACGATTATTAATATTAATAAATTATACGAACGTATACCGCGGAAAAAAGTCGTCGATCGCCGATATTCCGGATCCGTATTTTTGCGGTTTATTATGATACAAATATAATGGCGTGCCGAGTTCGTCTATTTTAGAAAGTTGTTTTTAACGCTCTTTTTTTATCCGTTATTTGAAAAAATTGATTTCGGACCTTAAAATAAAAACACGACCAACTAACGTTTATATATATATATATTAGTAATATAATAAACGTAGATCGAGAAACAGAATTTATAGGGTTCGCTCGATATTCATATTTTACTGACGAACGGAATAAGAAAGCGTTTGAGTACACCATTAGTGACAAGTAGAAAAATGTATTAAAAATAGAATACAAGGAACATCAATCCGTGAACAATCCTTGAGATGTACACACACACACACACACACGAATGGCAATTTATAATATTGAAGTCGTTTTAAGACCGCGGGAAAAGATATAATTTATTCATTGCCCGCTTTCTTAAAGACATATATAGTAGTACAGTATATGTCACTATATGACCATAACATTTTATTATTATTATTACTGAAAGACATAAATGAAAAAAGAAAGACGAACGACGATAAACATATTTATGTTATACTTTTAAGAGAGCAATAATTGTATGTCTATTTCAGTAGCGTAATTAGGACTTTACGGTGTGAAGGGGATATACATTTTGTCACAAAAGCAGAAAATAGTTTTTGTTGTTTATCTGTACTATTATAATATGTATACTATATTTGTAATTTTTATGTAAATTGATTTAACGTTTATTTATATAAAACGTTGTTATACGTAATCAATACATTCTGGTAAAAGGTAACTTTTTTGGGTTTACTGGCTAATTATTAGGAATATAAACATACGGTCTAATGTGTATTACGTTTATTATTTAATATATTTCATAGAACTTTTCGAATGTGTTTTTAATTTTTTTCGAAGTAGAAAATCGCAATCGTTTTGGTTTACGATTTAGTTTGGACGATTTAATCGTGTACTTTTATACATGTGTTACATGTATAGACAGTATACTGAAACGGGTCATTTGTTCGGACACGCGCGGTGTATAACGTTATAAATATACCTACTTAGATACACACACACAATATATATATATAACATGGTAGAACATACATTATCCCCGTCCATTTTCGTGTATACGAATATTTAAAAAAAAATACTCATTTAAAGTAATCACGTTCTTTTATTATTAAATTTGCAAAAAAAACAATTTTTTTATACGTTTTATCCGGTGATTTGTTTTTTAGTTTCATAATTTGTTTCGGGTAGAGTGGAGCGACGCGTGAGACTAAAAAATTATTTCCACTTGCCAATGCCGCCGTCAGTTATATTCGAATATCGAAATGCTAATAACGTCCGGGGCGTACGATGCGTATACGTAAAAAAAAATTCCCACGTCGGAGTAGAGGGCAAAGTCGAATTGATCGTCTAATTTGTAAAACGAAAAAAACAAACGGCGCCGAGCTAATAAACTATAGCCGAATACTCGGCTCGTGTGGTCGTGAAACGCGTAATTGTCTAAACGATTTTTCTGAAAATATTCGCGCGAACACTCGACCGATTTAACGAATGTCGCGAATATACTACGGTAACTATGAACCGTGCTGCGCATAGGTAACCACAGCGTTTGTACGCGTGTAAATAATTTTTAAGACAGAACAATGTAGAGAGACACGTACACGACGACGATATATATCTATCTATCGAAGAGTATCAATTACACGACGACAGACGAACTTAATCGGTGCGTTTCGTCGACCTACAAAACAATACCGTTTTGTCGCGTGCTTATATATGTGTCTACCCCGGCGGAGAGCGGTATTTTACTCGTTTTTCGCGGAATCACGTGAAACCAGTATGTTACTTGGTATTTAAGTATATACGACGCCGTACTCGACCGGAACATAATAGATGTGCGTGTTAACGCACGGGCGTAAGATATATGTGTCACAAAGTCCGGTTGTCCCGGGGTGAAGACGGCGCGCGTAACTACCAGAAAAATCGAAGCGGAGCGAATCGAGCGAAACGAACAACAATAATGGCCCGTAGTTTGAAAGTTAATAAAAAAAGATTTCGATCGGTCGGCTTTGAAGGAAAACCGATTAACTTAATATGCGAATAAGTCGCGTTTTTTTTCATATTTTTCGCGAAAACGAATAAAACGAGAATTTTTTTTTAGAAAAATCAACAATCTGTTTCCTAGAGCAACAATAAGAAGATGGGGTGGAATATGCAAGGTGAAAGACGTGAGTTGAAGACGCCATCCAATGATGGCGCTTCGGCGTGTTTTATTTAAATACATCTAAAATTGAAGAAAGTCCCTTGACCACTGTCGCTTAAGTCTTCGGGGAGGATTACCGGGAAGGGATTCGGAGTAGAGGTTTAAGATGAGGGGGTTAGTGTGTAGCAGGAGACGGGAGTGAAAATTGTTATAGTAAAGTTTAGCAGTTTTTCAGTTTAGTATTAGAATTAAGTTTTAACCCGTGAACAGTGTACCCTAACCATTCAGCTATAAGTGCCTAATATTTAGCGCTATACACGAGGTATGAAGATACTTTAGTCATCACGAACCACTAAAATATGATTTAACGCTTAGTAATATATTGTAAACAACTCCTTTTGCCGATTGTTTGAAAAAAAAAAAATAAACGTTCGATCCAGCCATTACAATTACGCAATATACACGAACCGTGGGTTTTGTATTCGTGTTATTTTTCATTTTTCATAAACTCTACGTAATTATTGAATTTGTTATAAAGTTTATACGACACGAATTTAAACTATTTACGTAAAAAAGTTTAAAACGATGTCGCTTTTAACATTTCTGACTATTCAATTCTCCTATCTTCTGGCTGTATGATAATTGCCCGAGTTTAACAACAGTTGGCATCACTGTTACAAAATTTCAACGTTGTCGTTTGAAGTTTTCTCTTAACGCATGTTTGATACAATTTCAAACACTTTTGTTGTGTAAATTTTTTTTAACAACTTTGAAAAGTTTAAAAATTTGTACTTTTTGTTAATATGGAAAATGATGCATTAGCTCACTCGTCTGCAATCGCCGCATAAAAACTAGCGTAATTAGGCTACGAATTGCTAATTCAACCGTCTTATTCTCCAAGTTTGGGACTCAGCGATTTCCATTTGTTTCCAAATATAAAAAAATAGCTAGGTGGAAAGCGGTTCACATCAAATGAGGAAGTCATTAAATAGAGGCCTATTTTAAAGGGTTTTACAAGGTATATTTTTTGGATAGGTTAAAAAAATTAGAATATCGTTGAATTAAGTGTATAGAGTTAGAAGGAGATTATATAGAAAAAAATTGTATTTAAACGTGTTTTTATTTCAAACACAGGCATTCGATCATACTATCCTTGTATAGAGTAACGAAAAACTTTTTGGGATGTTAGGTTTTTATATTACGTAAAATTGCACGTGAGCGGGGCATTGTAAAATTTAGTCTTTTATTTAATTTCAAAGTGACGCGTGCGTAGCAAATAGGTTCAGTGTTTCCGATCAACGATTGAAATCAGCGATCGTGGGCGAAATTCGTAATTTGCTCCAAAATTAAACTTTAGACAAATTGTTACTCCACGCCCCCCCACACAATGATAACAGCAATTTTTAGTAACCTAACGGTACTCTACGTTTCAAAAGTAGCGGTTTTAGCGTAACGTCGGATTTTTTTGGCGCGGTTTCTTTGTTTCAACGTAGGAATTAACGACGACGGAACGAATAAGCCCGCTTCGTTAGCGTCGAAAGTTTGTCGAAGTTAGACAAATCGTACTTAATTTTCCGAGCGTTCATTCAGAAAACCGAACGTACTTTACGCGTTCGTCAGTCGGCGTTGACCGATGAAATTCGCGTTTATATATCCTGACGACTATTTGACGAAATACTTACACGAAGCGCACGATTTCATATATATATATATATATATATATATAGGTTTAACCGGTCAAGCCTGGTATTGACCCGGCCGCCACTCGCGGACTTCGACCGTAACATATAACTACCGGTACGGTCTTAAAGTATTTACGCCGACGTACTTATACACGCAACGTACACACACACACACATACACGTGCGCGCTTCAATTATTGAGCCGGTAAAACGAGATCGGTCTTCCTTCCTCGTCTCTGCGATAAGCCCGCGAGGAATAATCGCCGCAACGTGTTTTACGCGTATTTTTCTTCTTAATATCGGTCCACATACGTACGTACGTATGTTGGAAAATTGCTGTACGATCCGACCAGATGGTCGCGATTTCTTTCCTCTTTCTTTCGCGTCGTCTCGTGCGCGCGTAGCCCAACTTAGGCAGAATTCCCGAAAACGGACGGTGAAATTCGCATTTTCGTAATCTTCAGAGGTTTCTTTCCGCGTATGTAGGTTTCGAAACAATCGCGAACGGTTCGCTGATATTTAAATTCCCAGTTAACGAGTACAATTTAAACGTCGACGCGAGTTTAACGAGAAAATATAAATTGTTTTCTCGTTGTTTCAATTTGAAGAATATTCCTCATATTATTTTTAATAAACGTATATCGGTTTTATATCTAGACAAATCGTTTTCGACTTATCCAAGTATATTATATTTGTAAAATTTCTTTTTGTAATTCGTGTACCTAATTTCGTATTTTTTAAATTATAAAAATAAATCACCAAAATAAGGATCGCTAACAGAGACATATAGAAAAACAAAGGAAAGGTAAATAAATCGTTTAAAAAAAATATCGAACTCGTAACACGGACGGATGGTGGTCAACGTCGGAGTATATACTCTAGAAAAAACAAAAATATCGTATCTAATTAAATTTAATATGAGTAACGCTCACGGACTTATCCGGTTTTAGGAACCTATTGAAATGATCTGTGCAAGTACACGCATAACATATTACGTCGTGCGTTTAATGTCGGAAAGGTTTTATTATTTTATATTTATATAGTATACGCGTACGTGAAACGCATCGAAACGTGGTTTTATAGGCCGTAAAAAAAAAACAAAAACAAAAAGCCGAAGGAATATTCCGGACTAAATTTTTACTTTTATTTTTTTTTTCGGTTCGCCGAGGATTTCGAAAATTGGTCGTAAAACTGACGTCTACGGTCGTCTCGAAAGCGTTTTACGTTTTATCCTATTGTTTAACTAGACTCGGAATTCGGTGAAATCATTTTGAACTTGAAACTGAAACGATCGGTCGTAAAACTGTGAATCACAGACGGTCTTATAGATCAAACACGATCAGTCGACTAATCGAGGTTTATAAATCGCGTTTAGTTCGGACGAAATGAGATCGTTACGTCGCTTTCTCGCTAGTAAAATTCTTCGCGAGTCGTAACGTTTTAAACGCGTTTTAATTGTTCGAAATCTTCGCTCGAAATATTCCACAGACAATCCTCTGAGCGCGTTATTATTTTTATTATATAATAAATCGAGGCCGTGAATTTCGTGTGCCGTATAAAACCTATACATATATAGTTATTACTAAACGTTTGAACGTTTAAATAACGCGTCCGAAAATCCTTAGAATTTAAAAAATAAACCCGCGAATGCAAAATTGATATAAGTAAAAATCGATTTTTCAAAAATATTTTAACGTGTTTTCGACCCGGAGATCGACTAACGATTTATTTCGCGTAAAAACCGACACTGGGCAAGTAAACAAATCCGGTCTCCTAACGACGAATAATTATAGATACGTAGGCAATAACGTAAACTCGATCGAAATGTAGAAATCATGGAATAAATTGCGGTGATTAAATGCTGGCGTATAACAATCGAACTCTATTAATGACCAAAAATATATTCTTAGTCGACGTTTTAGCTTCGGGTCAACATTTGCCGTTTTTCCCCCTCATTGAATTCGTTCGTAAAAATAATTTTATTTACGTATTTACGAAAAGAAATCGTTCGAAAACTAACGAAGTTAAATCAAAATATAAACGATCCGGCGGGCGAAAAATAAACGAACGACTAATAAATTCGGAAATACAAACAAAAAAAATTACCCGAATAAACGCCCCAAAACGGAATATTTCGGTAAGTGAACCGGGACAATATATAAAGTCGATTCGCTTTACGAATTCGCCGTCCGTACATAATGCGAGCGCACGTCGGTCGATAGCGGTGGTTAAGCATAGGAATGGGTAAAACGCGTTTAAACGTATATATATGCGTTCGTGATCGTAGGAAAAAATATCGAAATTCCGCGATTCTGTTCGAAATTGATACGAATACTGTCTTAAGTAGAAGAGTTCGTATTTCTTTTGCCATATACTCGCGCGGATACGGTAATAAATACGAACTTTGTCGGTTGTCCTTGCGCGGAGGCACCTTGGGGGAAAACTTCGTATATAAATAAAACACGATAAGACCGTACGATAATAATTAACTGTGGAGAAGCCAGGAAACGTAGCGTCGCTGCAACGGCCCATACACATTCTGTTACCTCATTTTTTGTCTAATTTTTAATTTCAGTCCGTAGTCGTATTTTATTCCAAGGTTTTCTCATTATTATTACTATTTTGTACCAACGGTAAATAGGTACGTGTTTTTCAAAACAATTTACGGTCCGTTTTTTTTTTTAATATCGTAAGAAGACTTCGTTCTCGAGGTCGTTTGAAAATGAGGCCGCCGCCGCCGCCGTCGTCATCGTGACAGTGCCGTATTATATAGGCGCGTCATTTACACGTTATGTAGTTTTATCGGAGTTGGATTCCGAAAATAGCGAAATTAACTTTAAAACGCGTACGCGTTCGTGTTCGTTTTATTTTTCGCTCTCGACTTCCTCCAATTTCGACCCGGCGATTTTCATTTTTCGAATTACGTACGTACTTCTTTTTTTTTTTACAAATTGGAACCAACTCACTAAGACACTTCCGACGAGGCTGTTTTCCGGTTAAATTACCCACGCATCATGCGCAGGGTCCTCAATTTACGGACTACTCCCGTTCCGAATTTGTTCAAATAACACTATTGTCAGGTGTAACCGGGTTTTTTTCGCTCGAGATTTTATTCTCGGATAGTATACGCTAACGAAATTTAACAAAAAAAAAATCAAAACGAACGCGCCAAAATTACTGTAAACTAAGTCGACAATAGTGTGTAGTTAACTTATACGTTTATCTATATAGTCGATGACGGACGTGTAGAATAACGAGAAAAGTTAAAAAAGAAAAATTAAATCTTAGCCGCGATCGACGGGCACGTTATTTTCGTTCAGCGTACGACGAACGCGATTTTACCGAGTACACCGCGACTAAGTAAGTCGACCATCCGCCGTAGCGCGTTTGCTCCACATTATTGTGCCGTTTTCCGCTAGAATACAATATTACGATATATTGTCGCGAGAGACGATCACGATGGTGGCGAGAGGAGGGGGGGTGTCGTCATCATAACCTCGATACGACGATAATTTTGGATAAACATACGGCGTGGCGATCGGTACTTTTTTTCGGGCGACGGTTTTCGCTATTCGATTTCGTCACGACAACATTGCGCGTTGCGCGTCCGTACATGGGGAGAAAAGCTTACCGAAATCGGTCGATTCAAGCGATTATTAATTGGCGCCATCGAAGTACGGCCGTGTTTAAAATCACACGGAAGGTCAGCTCCTAGAAGCGTTTCGTGACGAAACAATTTGACGACAATAACAGCAAAAACGATTTGGTAGTTTTGAAAAATCGTAACGAGGACGTATTTCTCAAACGTGGAACACGTTACGCGTACATTTTTTGTTTATCGAAAAGCGAATTTACACATTTTCGACAACAACTCTTCGAAGCAGTTTTTCGAGTTTAAATATAGCGTAACATAATTTATATTCACGTACGCCGCGTATTTTTTAGTTTGTTATCTATTAATCGGATATTGAGTTACACACACACACACACATACACATGCACGTAATAATATATATCTAAGCGTACTTGCGGAAGAAACGGAGACATTTCCCGTTTACGTACGGTTTAGTCGGAACTCGTTAAATTCGAATTTTGGAGAGAAGAGCGTTAGGGTTGTTGAACCTCGTCGCGGTTGTCTAAAAGCCCACGGAATATTATAATACTCAAGTATATATATATGTTATATCGTATATACGCGTTGTAAATTATTTTTATTCGTATTCGAGGTCGAAATCAGACGCGACGGTAATAATGACGTTCGTAAAACTCGTATTATACACGTGTGCAGTTTTTCATTCGACCGAATCCTTGAGTCCGCCGTCTTCGTGTGGCTTTAGCGTCCTTCGGTCGGGATCGAAAATAAAATTCGTTATTTTAAACGTTTTACGGGGGTGTACCGTCAACGAACACACGGATTCTCGTGCCGTTGATTTTACCGGAAATCGATCAATCGAAATGAGTAAACCGAAGCGCTTTCGTTCAATTTTCTCGACCGTCGTCCCGAACATTAATTTCCACTATTTTCCACCAACGGATTATCCGGTAATTTCAATTAGGACGGTCGATTTATTCGCTATTATACACGTAAACGCTCGCACTCGGTAGGGTAACGAACCAACAAAATTGTCGCGATTTAAACGCGAACGCTATCCGTTCAAAACGAACCGAGCGGTTTATATTCAGAAGAAACCGTTGACTTTTTGTCGGTACACACACCCGCACGGTTTAGACATTTTAAATTACCAAAAACAAGTTGTCGCGAATAACGGATAACACGATTATCTTGTCGACATTTTATTTTATCGTTCCGGAATCGTCTACCAAACGACTAGCACGCCTACAACGACTTAATTACATATGGTACCCGCTGTAATACACGTCGGAGGAACAATAAACGTACGACTTCCCGTCGAAATTCGATTCGTGCGCGAAAGGTGCAGACACTTTTCAACCAGTCATCGTTATAATATTTAATACGCGCCAACACACAATCTAATTAGCCTATTAATTGTATATATATATATGTGTATATTATACTTTTTGTTTTGTATCACACGCGCGTGAGATATCACGTGATTTATTCCAATACAATATAATTTATTAATAAACGTACACGTTTCAAATACGCTACAATAACGGAACGATTAATGCACGAATAGAACGGAGTTTCGTTTTGAAGTATATCATATGTTGTTTACTGAGTTATGGTTATCGTATATTATAAAGTTTCGATTTGGGAAAGCGATGTAAACGGAGTGGAATTTTATTTTAATAGCGCTCGATGACCTATATTTTATTATATATTGTCAATTATCGTACGTGCAAATATTATAAAAGAAACGAATTATAAAAACTCGTCGAACGTTAATAAATTATACGACGCTCAAATTGTCAATTCGTTTTACGAAAAACTCATTAAACGCGTTGGATATTATAAATACATATATATATATTGGTGCCAGTGTGTATATAAATTCAAATTTTAGCAAGGTTGGACGGGTTCTTCGTAAATTTTGACGTAATTTTATTTTGAATTCGGTCCAAACAAAATGACGTAATTTCGCGTGGGGTCTAGTGTAATGTATATGTTAACGTTACATACTCGATAAACGCATTTTAAATATAGATTCGTTTTGTTTTTTCGGAAATAATATACACAACATTGATTCGCCAAAATTATAGTTTACATTTTCCTTTCGGCGAGTACTGCGATTAATTAATTACTTTGTAAACGATATTAACGCATTTTCGCAATTAACGCCGACTTACAAAATTATCCTCGCGCAATTGTTTTCAGGCGAATCTATAATATATATTTGTTTGTACACGGTGTCCGGTTATTTCGTTTGAAAAGTACTTATAATTTTTGCCGTATTAATGGAGTTAGGACGTTCGCAATTGGTCGCGTTTTTCTTTGAAACGGACCTTTTACGCGCTTACGTCGACAGCAATTCGCCATTTCAAGTACATTCAGAAATATCGACCGTTTTTGATTCGACTTTTTTTGACGAAAACACACTTCGGGGTTAGGTTCACGCTACACGGGAATCTATCATTTATACGTGGTGAGAATTTGTATCTCGGAACGATGATCGCGCTTTCCCCTATATACGTTTATTAAGATAAAATACCGATTCGTGATTATAAACGTGTGTCTACGCAATAGTTACGGACGTAACGTGTAAATGATACGAATAACTAGTGGGAATATAAAAAAGTATTTCGATATTTTAAACGCGATTTTCGAATTTCGTTAAAGTCGTTCGTACCTCATTTAGCGAGCGTACGAACATAGTAATTCGCTACCATCGTAAGTACTACGGACGAAGTCACGTCGTCGTCACGCGTATCGAAATCTAACAGTCGCGATCCGCCTTTTCGTTTAAATTTCGATATTAATTTCGGGTACTCGCGGCGCGGGCGGATGTGACGATCATCCGTCGTACACGCCGTTTCGTAATCTATTACAATCACATAGATGGCGAAAGTATCAGTAACGGCCCAAGGTCCTCCTCTTCTATTACGAATCGTTCGTCGGTCGTCTTCGATAAATGTCCCACAGGTAAAGACGGTGGAGAAATATCACGCGCACGCCGTGTAAATCGTCGAAAAATAACCGACGTTCCATGTACTTATGGTCAATCAGAGCGTGACCCACGAGCGTCGTACTCTCCCTCCCTCACCACCCCCACACGTAACTGTTCGCGTAATTTCGAATGCAGAGGTTTAACGCCGTCCGAAAACGTTTTTCGTTCGAGTCGACGGCGACACGTTTCCGTTACGTTACCAAACGTGAAAAACGAATCCGACGAGGCCGTAAACATTCGCATGACATTTACGGGAAGTCGAACGATTATTTGTTCAACTGGTTAAATTGTGTTAATACGATAAATACCTCGGTTCGGTTAAATTACAAGTTGCGCTTTCATTTCGATATTTAAACTTTGCGTGTCATAGTTAAAACGTTAAGGATTTTTACGATTAACGATTAAACAGAAATTGCGGCGTGAAAAATGAATTGAAATCTCCCGACGTCTTATTTTAGCGTAGTCTTCAATACTATTAAATATACGTTATCAAACGTCACGCGAACAATAAAATTCGAAAATATCCATATCGTTGATAATTTCGCGTAATTTAGATACTTTTTTTTGAAAAATAATTAATTCGACGTTAACTCGTTTAATAAAAGAAAAATTAATTTATTAAATTACGAGCCGATTTTTGAAAAAATTAGAGCGTTGAGTGATTTGGATCGAAAATTGACCCGATTTGTATTCAATTTAATTCCAGTTCTCGGCTAGTCGATGTATAGCTTCGTATATATCTATGTATGAACAACACGAATTATGGTCATTTGTTTCAGTGTCGGTACTGTTCTATTCGTTCGACTATAAACACATCTAATACATTTAACATTTATACTCGAAACGTATTCTTTAGATTTGGTATTACAGTGGACGAAGAAGTAGCGACTTATTCGTGTGACTGTTTTTCCAGATTTTGAACTTCGCAAAAAAGTATCGTAATAATATTGAAAAAATCTCTGTTCAGTACATGAAAATTAATTTCGAATTTATACGTTTCGAAATACGTAATAATGATAGCGATACAACATCGTCTCGTTCCAAGTTTATATATATATATATATGTGTGTGTGTGTGTGTGTGTGTGTGAAGTGGCGTATTTATAAACTTTTTTTTTGAGGGAGTTGTCATAATAATAAATAATTCTGAAACAGCAATATTATCGTACACTAGTTTTATTAACATTTTATAAATAGTTTCATGTAAAAATAAATGAATGAAATCGTAGAAATACTTTTATTGAATGTTAAAATATTTTATTTTTTTCGTCATAATTTACTAAATAAACCAACTATCTATAATTATAATAATGACACGTTTAAAATTTGAGATCTTCAAACATTTTACTGGTGGGTGGGGGTGGAAATCCCTATTACCCCCGCATAAATACGCTACTGTATTCGGGTGTTTGTACTAATCTGCTTTATATATTCCATAATAAGCTCGCGTTCTTTCTTTAACGAAGGAGTTATTTTCGACAAACCTTGAACGTGTGCTGACTTCTTATACATATATTGTACAGGATCTACGTACGTTCGACTACGTTACCTTGTTTTGATTTAGCTCTTTTATCGAAAAATGAAATCCGATTTGTTACAATCGTTACGGTGAGTAAATATTATAGTTATTATTTCTTTTCGAAAGTTTCAATTTCAATTTGAAAACGTGGTGAACAATCGACACGGGACTATATAACGTAGTAACGTGTACATATTTCCTGCTATTCAATTGAAATAATATTATGTAGATACGGTATACAGATAACGACAATAATGACCCTTGACGATCGCTAATTGCGAAATATAATAATTTTACTTGTTTAATATATAATGAAATTACGTAACCAGCTTGTGTCTTTTCGAAATAATGAATAGAAATTGTATAGTCATTCGAAATTATTCTTTCTTGATAAAAAGTTAGTGAAGAATAAAGCACGCGTATACGATGTTATGCACTAATGAGAATATTATAATATTACGTATAGTGTCATAAACATACGCGTCTACTTATATATCCGTTGCGTAATGTTATTTTAGAATTTAGGTTTTTTCTCGTGTAAAACGGAGTTAGAAATTTTCTTGTTTATTCTTACCGTGCAAACTTCATCAACATTTAACGATCGTTTATGTTTCGAGATATTTTTAAAAAGAAAACATTTTTAGTAATTTTTTAATTCCTCTTTGAATCGAGTAAAATTACCGATGGATGTCCACGAATCGCGATAAATTTTCGAACGTGAAATTAAAGTCGCTTTTTTCGTCTGATTTGATATCGACGGTTTGAAATGGAATAGCCAAATAATTTGATTTAGTAGCTTTACGCGATTAATGATCAATAACATGCGTACTTTCCAATTTCGTACTGCAAAAAGTGTATCGCAACGAACGAAATTTCAGGCTTCGTGGTACTTCGTATAATGTGAAATCATAATTTTTTCAGTCCAATTTTGTATTTACGAATATAGCATTTGAATTGAATTTTAGTTCATTATAAACAGTTCATTTTTACCTGAAATTTTTGAATATTTTTTTGGGAACCTATATTTCATGTTCTGATATAGGATATTTTTTTTTGCCGACAACTTTGGTGTATTTGATTAACGAGTATTACAGTTTATTGTTAATTAAAACATTTATAAGCAAATATAAATAGTTTGAACAAGCGGGGTTATGTTAGTGCGCAAATACGAAATTAAATATACGAGTTACTGTTATATCAATTACGTATATTTAACGTATTTATTTTGCTGTAAATATAATTTTGTAACTATTACATAAAACAAAATTTTAAAATTATATTCCACCGAATTTGATTTAAATAATATAAATGTACTGCGCGTGAAATGTACACGATGCTATGTATAATAATTACGAGAATCGGAAAAATTGTATAAGTATATTTTTGGTCAGTTTTAATAAATATTAAAATGGTAGGGTAATTTGTTTTACTATTAATTTGATATCATTAACAATGCGCCGTATACTATTATAATAAATGATATATTTAATATTAAAGAAGTTATTCTTATAATTTTGTAGTTTTTTCTAGGCCGCGTTATCAAATCACATAACATACTTACAATTAATAACGTAAAGATAATTAAAACTGTAATATAAACACATTCACATAGTTGTACAACCTAATTAAAATACAAATCGACGAAAACTAATAATTACAGTAATCACGGTTACAGTATACGGATAAAATGTAAAAAAATCGTGTAACGAAAATAGATACCCGTAAAAAATTTCAACATTAACAGTTATACGAATGTATATTGAGTAATTACAAACTGAAAAAATTTAATTAATCAAGTTATGTAAAAACTCGCACGTGTATAATTTTCGCGTGTTAAATGTTGATTTAGTGCGCTTATTAACTACTTCGCTTATTGCTTTATATTATATACGGATAAATATATTTGCGTGTTACTCTCGATGATAATACAACAATTTAAAAAAAAAATGTCCAAAAACGCTTTCGGGAATGTGATGAGGTGAAGATAATATTTCACTTACGTAATAATTTCATTAACTTAGTTTCTCCAGTAAAATCAGCAGCCTAATTTTGAAATTGTCAAATATGTATTAATTTGTAAATACCGAAATTCTTGTAGTTTCGTATTTAAGCAAAATTTGAAACAATTTCAATTTAATCACTCGTACGTAATACGTATTTGGATATAAATGATAAATATTAAGCTATTAGTTTTGAATTGGATTTATTTTTTACATTTGCACGCGTTTTTCTAGTTGATTGAGCGATTGGTTTTAACGCGTAATTTGGAAAACTAAAACATGTCGTATAAGTCTGTGAGTAAAATACAAATTTTCATACGTTTATAAAGCATATTTAACGGTTTTAAGGTAATTTATTTTAATTTTAGAGCATATTTATACGTTTCATACTACGTAGTATTTTTGATAAATTCTAGAAAAAGCTATTTATAAAATCGTATTATATATATATATATATATTATAATTTATATCATCGAGTAAAACGGAACAAAAAAACTATAGTCGAAAAAATTCGTTTTTCAGAAATAACTGAAATAAACGGCGGCTCGTGGAGAACTATAAAATTGTACAGTAATATTACGAGCTATTGTTTCATGAAGACGTTGTTTTTTCCTCGCGAACATTTCACAGCCGCGAATCCCGCTACGTTCGTTAAGAAAAACAAAAATAACGATAAAAAATAACGGCGAGCCAAATGAGTCTACCCCCCGTACCCGTGCCTATCGACCCTGTGATTCTCGCGAGACGTTTATAAGTGACGACAACGACAACGGGTGGACAAAAAGAAAAAAACCGAACGAATTCGCGCACGCAACCGTATCGCGTTATTATACACACAACACGTTTTATACACACCACAGTCGACTGATAATCGACGAATCGCGAGTGTAGTAGAATATTATTTACGTCGGATCGTTGCGTTTCGGTTGAAAAAAGATTACGTCGTCGAGTATTTCGTTTTTTTTTTTCAGTCTTTCGACCGTCGCGAACTATACCGTCCGTCACGTGACGCGACGGTCCGTGACTTTAACACTTCACGATTACCACTGCCGCCGAATAACGTCGTAATATTTTTCTCGGTTTTCGGTCGTATTCTTTTCGCGGCCTTCGAGTCCGACACGCGAAAAACAAAAATCACGGTCGGTCATTCCTCGTCCAATTTGTACCGCGGTAACGTGCCCGCCCTCTGCTACGACCGTGGTATACGTTCAAACCCGGATATAACGTTTCGTGTATCCCGGGCGGGGATGTGCCTTCAACATATTCGAACGCTCGCGTTCGATTACGCGGTCGGGTTTCTTTTATTCGTTTTCTTCGAAATACTCGGGCAAGATAGGCGCCTACGACGTTTGTGTTCCAATGGAGTACTTTTGCGTGTAGTCCATTTCGTCGAGAAAATCGAACACGAACAATAACGGTCGTATTTCCGCTTCGCGTGTAAAAATATTATTATAGATGGTGAAATAACCGTAAGTTATTCCGTTTTTATTTCGAAAAATGCCGAGATTTTTAGCTCGCGCGATCGAAACGTCGATTCGAGCCAGATTAATTTATGTTTTCGATATTTTCGCGACAACTCGGGGGGGGGGGAGTGCTGAAGCCGTTTAGCGGCGTCCCGGTCGTCGTTTTTCCTTTTACGGTATTTCGCGCGCGTGAGTATCAGGCGACGATTTTCTGACCAAAAAAGTACGCGAAAAATAATCGTCGATTCGAAAAAAATCAAACCGCAAGAGTATCCGCTATAACGGTGTACGGACATTATCTCCTACACACAACGACGATACCAGCTCATTGCGTCATCGGCGCGTAGACGTTCGCTGCCAAGAATAATCATATAAATCATTTATATATATATCATCGCAATTATACAACGACTGTTCATGCACGTTCGTTCCCATTGTAATTACGCACGTATAACCAACGCCGCCGACGGTTGGAGATGACGAGTCGTACATTCGTATTATCATCGCGTTCTCGGTGTAAAAAAAATGGTTTCGACGTTTACCCGACAATACGAACAACTCACCGTCATCATGGCGGTCGCCAATTACTCACCGTTAGGCGTAATTAAATACGTTTTTCTTAAGCAAAAGCCTAAACGTCGTCCGGGTCCGTAATAAATACGAACCGAATTATTTCGACCGAATCACGTGCGTGTACTTGGGGTTGTGTAGTTGGTTATTACGATACGATGCATCCGTCGAACGAAAATAAACACAATTCGTTCGCTCTCTCGACCTCCTCTCCGTAACCGGTGTTAGATTTTCAACGTTTTTCTTTCGGTTTGCAGAAGATGACGAACGAAAGGAACATACCGCACTTGAGGGATATATTCGGTGGCGATGGCGACGACGGGCTACCGGATGAGCTGCGCCGGTTGGACATGAAGGGCGACGACCGAAACTCGTTGGGGGGTGTGAGCGCGGGTGGAACGGACAGCGCCATATCGGTGGGGTCGGCCAGCGAAGAGGACCTATTGCCGGCGGTAAAAGGGCCCACCAAGAAGAAGCGGCATAGGAACGGCGGTGGTGGCTGCCGGCACGCCAAAGGCGCGTCCACGTTCGAGGACGATGTGAAACACCTGGAACGGCACTTGTCCATGAAGAAGACCATCAGAAAGAAGATTATGCGCGACCTGCAACAAGCGTTCGTCGAGGACCCGGACGAGTTCAAGGTGGAAGACATACCGCCGGAGCAACTCAAGGCCGAGCTCAATTCCAGGAGCCTGAGTTTCGGTGTGCCCGGCAAAAAAAAAGGTGAGGAACTACGCGTCCTTCTTGGGCTTCATTTTTTTGTCTATTTCCCCCCCCCCTTCAAATCTTCTACTTCACCGTGAATATTGGCGGTTTTAACCTCCTAGGACACGATAGTCGCAAGGCAGTTTTAAAAAATAAAAATCCGCTAAAATCGAACGAATAAATCGGTATCGAGTAGATATACAACGAAAGATAAAATAATCGAGCGATAAAGCGAACGTCCTATTAGCGTGAATAATTCATACTTTTCGTTCATTTTACGATTGGTCGGTTTTTTTGAAAAAGTTCTTGGGGGGAAGATTGGGTGAAATGAAATGTGAGAATTTCTATCCCCCTCCCCCATATAGTTGCAGAAAAAACAAAGGAGGAGAGTCCTCGTACACGACCCGCGTCTAATATTGTACGTTATTGCGGATTTGTTACGGACGTAACAATTTTGACAGAAACTAGCAAAACTGTCGACGAACTGGAACTTACAGTATCCGGAAACTATATAAATGACCTTAAACTCGACGGAGAATTGTCGCATTATGTTACCCGTGTGTGTTCCGCCTTAAGACGCTATTTTAATATTAGTACGTTTTTTTGGGGGGTTTTCCAAATCAATTTTTTCGAGTTCAATCCGGCACGCCCTCAACGTAAGTGGGTATAATTATAATAATTATACGCGCACGCCGTCCACGTATACGAATACGCGTTGTTTGTGTAATTATAATTAAATCGACGTCGCGTCGCCACACGACTAATAATGTCTTCTCGTACGATATTAGAATACAGTCCGCGGGTCGTCTTTGCCTTTTTCAACCATGCCGATTTGAATATTACGTTACTTCCTTCTCGGTTAATACTATTTTAATGTTATTAAGTTATATTATTACGTCTGTCTTTCGACTATACCACGCGCGCGACACTAAGTAAAAACGAATTGAGAAAAGACCACCGCTGCTTTCGAGCGCGATCGTTTATCTGATGTTTCTTCTATACGGGGGGGATTTTTATAAATATATAATTAATTCGTCCGTAATATCTCGTCGGTATATTATTAAGCGTTCGTTTTGGCCGAGGCATTATGAACACGAACGCGTCAAATTAACGAACGTCAAAAGGTAAAACGTATATTAACGTAACTATAAGTTAACGTAGGTAACGACGGATTATCAAGATGGTCAGATAGTCTGGGTTTCTATTCGTTGAAATCTCAAAACTAGGATGTTAGGGAAACAAAAAATATTAACACATTATATCGTGTAAGTAGTCATTTTTTGCCCTCAAAACAAAAAGAGCACTTGCCGTGGAGGAGAATTAATTATATTTTATTAGACTTTTCGCCCGATAAAGATGTTTGTTCTTATGGTATTTTGTATTACTGTGTATTCTGTTTGAAAGATTCGAAAATTCGTGAACATGTAGAGAGAAGGCGAAATAATTACTACGATATTCGCCACGAAACACTATTCCGGAAATAGGCTTATGTTTTGAAAACATTTAGGCTCGTTTTTGGACGAACTACAGCGAATCTGGGCGAGTTCGACGTATAGGTACGCGTAGATGAAATAAGTCATTCAGTATGTCCGCAGGTCATCAAACTTGGCCTTCAATTACCGGTTCTAAAATTGTATAGGAATATGCGGCGGTCGTCAAAATATTCTTTCTATCCGTTATTAGATTATACTGTTAAGGGTCTCACGTAAAGTAGCACCGCAATAAAAAAGTTATCGCACGAAATAAAGTCTCGAAACCGATCATATATATATAAACTATCGAATTTATTATAAATATTGATTTCGTGGCGATTTAAACTGAATAAGTAAAAGGCGTTCGGTTCTGTATTATCCGTTTCTTCGGGACTGGAGGTCAAGTTTAATAATTTATATCTATAACGGGTCTCTCGTCTATCTTCTGGTTTTCTACATTCGATTATATAACGATGTTCGACGAACTCGCCAGCCATATAATAAACGTATGTTTATGGCGAATAGACGCGTAGACTCAATAACGTCACCATAAATTGATACGCGAAACGTATTGGGGGGAAAAAGTATTTTGATTATCAATTCCGTCTATGTTTTCGTTCAAACCGATTTTGAGCGTTTCGACGGCCGTTCAGACTATAATCTTCGCGTTTGTAAGGATGATACACTGTGGTTGTACAATGCGTAGGTACGAAATATCGAGTATTATTGCGACACGCTACGGTAAAAGTACCGAAACAGATTAATTATACGCGTTAGCGGATAAATCCGTATCTTTGTTACGGTATTTCGAAAAATGTCCGTTATAACGTCTCCCCCCCACAACTCTGAAAAAACCCGAGGATGTTCACAATTTAACGCGTTTCTTACGTTTCGAAAATCTTGTCGAAATACGCGTTCCGGGGTACGGTTTGGGTTTCAGTAGACTACAGGTTGTGCATTTATCGACGTGGTTCTAACGCGAGTGAAACGGTATGAAACAAACGGAAAACGTTACGTCACGCGCACGTACGCAACAGAAACAACGTTCATTTCCCCGAGTTTACGGGCTCGTGACCGATAGTGATGGAGATTCGCGTGTTACAGGCAAAATGAAGTCCGAGTCGAACTTCCTGGACTTTCTGCGGGGCGGCAACGATTCGACGATGACCGGTCGCCGGTACAACAACGCGGCGGCGGACGAGAGCGATTCGGGACACGGGTCGCCGACCAGAGAACTGGACGACGACGAACCGTCCATACGGAAGCCGAGCTTTTGGAGGCGTTTCACCATCAAAGGCGCTAGGAACAAACGATAGGAGACGATTGATACTTCGCGCGCGCGTACACACACACACACACACACACACACTCACACGCGTATAAAAAACACACTGTGATTCTTAAAACGGCAAAAGGAGAATAACCGGATAATACGATTCGCGACGTGCACTATTCCGTACTCTGTGAAACGAAACGGACCCTTTATTATTATTTTTTTAGGAATTTTATCGATTTACCATTAGGTTTTTCTAACGGCGTCTAGTATTCGTTACGGATATGTTACGTTTAAGTATTTCGTAGTCGAGTAACGATACATTACATTACGCGTATAGCATACCGCGCAGTGGAACTTCGTCAAGTCGACGACCCGAAATGTGTGTGTACGGGCGTGTATAAGTCATTCGTCAATATAACTCTGCGGATTCGAATATTGTTCCGAATCTCGACCTCGTGCCCACATTTGGGGACAAAGTCGGCTTTTCGTTGGAAGCGACGAACGGTTTTTAAAAAAAATAATCGCCGGTAATTTCCCATCAAATCGGGCATCGGTAAATATTTCTATAGCGTTATTTTTATTTTGTTTCATTTTCGCCTTCTGTTTTTTCAATTTCGCATATACGCACATATACAACAGTGTTTCTTCGGTATTCTCGCGGGTCGCGTATGATCAATAGTGACGTGTAGCTAAGGGATGACCGGCTCGGGCGTGAACCTTGACGTAACGACGACGATTTTCTTTTTCTTCTCCTGAACGCTCGAAAAAAGCAAAAAGTACGCGATACGAGCCGCTGTACAAATAAATAAATACGCGAACTTCTTACGGTTTCAAAATGGGGTTAGGTTTTTTTTTTCAAGGGACAGAGGTATCCTACACATGTCTTAGCAGTGATTCGGTTACTCCGTTCGCAAACGCCTAACTACATTGTATTAGTATACAACCTCCTTCGTATTCGTAGCCCCGAAAACGTCACAGAAATCACCTAAAACGTACGAGCGACAATATCGGATATTTGTCGTCTCCTATCGAAGCCCTTCAAACATCGTAAACGCGATTAAAAATTGTTCGCTCAAATAGGGAGTAATTTTTTTCGTCGTCAATTTCCCCTCGGATTTCGAGTCGTGGGACAAGTTGCAGAGTTCTACTGCGTAAGCACTAGGTATACGCGTACGCGCATTAAAATAAGAATATATATTAAGTTAAAATGGCACACACAAATACACCTTAATACTCGAACGTAGCGATTAAATACGAATAAAAAAAAACCGCGTATAATAATTGTAATATTAGTGTACACTATAGCGTTTTTATAAAAAGTTATCGGACGTATTATTATTATTTAATAAGAGTTCTTAACGCGACATTGTGATAGTTATATATATATATATATATTCGCAACTCGTTAGGTCGGCGAACTGTAAACACTAAATTGTTTCGTACGCGCTCGGGTATAGATTTATGATTATAAAGACGACTAAAGGAGTCTCCTTGTAAATAATTTATAGTTCGCCGTTATATATTATTTTAGCGATAAGACTTTACGGAAGTTACTCCGATTTTTTTACTTTTTACGTACGTCTATTTGTCGTCGTTGTACACGTACTTTCGTCGAGGCACAGGCAGACTATAAAATCGGTACGCGGAACCGCGTTTCCTTTTAGCGTCGCGTAAATCCGAAATATCGCGCCGCCGATAATATATTATATACTTCGGCGCGAATAGTATTGCTACGTAAAAAAAAAACTAATTTTGTGCAATCGCCTATGGTCGAACAAAGACGCCGAACGCTTTTTCGTCACAGCGATCCGCCGTTCGTTTAATGTTCCAAATTTTATTAGATTTACTACGTAGTATTTAGATTAAAGCCTATAAACATTCGCGCGTGTGTTTCCTTTCGGTTTTTTTTTTCAAATAGATTAAGACTCGCCATTCGTTAATTGTAACGTATTGATTCCGTGTGTTGTACTTAACAGAAAAACCTGACGACGTTTTAACGTAATATATAACGATTTACGACGGACGTTTTGATTTGTTCGCGGCTATGTTCGTTCCTTGTGCACTCGGGCCAACTACGGGAGCGACGGACAACACCGAACCTGTTTACGGAGTGGCCGTTAAAAATTACGTTCGGGAAAAGAATGTCGCGGGTTTTTCGTTTCGAAAAACGCGCGCTCGCCTTTGTTCGGTTACAAAATACGTCGGTAACCGTTCGTTAATATACACGTACGCGCTCGAATCCGTAGTATTGACGCGACTTTTTTCGATCGCGTTGCGTTTCGTGGGCGGTTACGCCACACACGAGCACTGTTTTATTTATGTCAAAAACGGGCCAACATTCGCGTTGTGGTCGACGGCAAAAACGACATTGTGTAGGTTACACGTGGCAACATAATAGTTTTTGTCGAAAAGCGAGTATCGCGTTTTCTTCGGAATAAACGGCGACTTTTATTTTCAGTATTCTCGCGCGACTGTTGTTCCTTGTTTTGCGGATTATGAGACCCGTTGGTGATCCGTTAATTGCCGTAACTGAGTACTGAGCGTTTTTGTTCCGTTTCAACTTCAGTAAATTATACGAATCGATAATAAAACGAGTACAAAAACTGTTTATTTTGTACGATATAACAATTTTGTTTTTTAAAAACTAAAACCTTTACATCGATCCAAACAAATAAATTGACGATACGTAAAAATAAAAAACGGTATTTATATATATATATAAATATACCTCGACAATAATAATAATAATAAAAATTATCACAATTATGGACTAAATTACTAAAATATTTTGATCTATTAACACCGACATAAAAAGTACGATAACAATAATTAGGCAAGAATCAATTAACTTATACGTATAAATATGTACACGATTATTATTATTCAAAACTATAATGTAAATAATATCACCCATAAATATTCACGAACCAAATTCCTCTGTCTCCGAATTGATTTTGTCAAATTGGAAATTTCCTCTACCGTCCATTTGTAAATAATACTGTAAATATAACAAATTATTAAACATCCAACGGTCACACTAAGGAAATTGCGCGCATATTTTATGACATAAAGCCCAAGTAATCAGCCAATGGTACACAAGAGGGTGTACTCGAAGTAAATTGATAATAATTAAAATACATAAAGCGAACCGTTCTTAAATAAGATATCTAAAAAGCTGCTTGTTATGTTTTACTACTTTTAGTTTTTACAGTTTATATATATATATATATGACATATATTGTTAACAGTTCAGCGGAACGCCAAAAATGTTAAGGTATGGCCAAATCATTAAAAACAGGATGGGAGGGAGGTCGTGCATGTATGTTTAAAATTTGATCGTACGCAATGTACGATTTTTTTCAAAACCAAAAACGACCAATTTCTATCACAGTTTGTCCATCTGGAACGACATACTCACATCATGATGTGTCCACAATGACTTGCGATGACTGACAGTGAAAAGTGAAATGCCAACGTCACGGCAATATTGGTACATAGAACCCTCAACGTCGACGCTGACCGCGCTTGTACATTCGTCCAATATTGCGAATTGCGGTTGATGATAAAACAATCTAGCCATGGCGATACGTTGTTTTTCGCCACCAGACAATACGTCCATCCAGTCAGCAACTGTATCCCAGCCTTGATCCCGTTGTAGTAAATATGACAATTGTACGCGTTCCAAATGTTCGGCTATATCGGCGTCAGTTTTTCTGCGACGTTGCATCTCTTCCCTGTGGAAAAAATGTCACACGACTCATACGTTAACTTGCAACGAGACGCGCGAACTAATTCAACAAACGCGTACTTGGTGTGCGGGTACGTCACTTGGTCCCGGAGCGTGCCCAGCGTCATATAAGGTTTTTGAGGAATGTAAAACAATTTACCCTTCGGTGGTTTTGTCACCATTCCTCCAAAAAGTGGCCACAGTTCGCCAAGAATTCTGAACAACGAAGACTTCCCGCAACCATTCGGTCCACACACCAACACGTTCATGCCTGATTTCACTTCAAATGTTAACTCCTTGACTAGTATATCTCCATTTGGCGTCACGAGCGGTACATTTTCGAACTTAATGATATTGTCCTTGGTGATAATACGACCAGAGTTTGGTACAAGTTTTTTTTCTTTCGACGTACTATGATCATTCAACATGGATCGTACATAATGCCCTTTGTTTAGATCATTTAGTACAGTCATAATCTCTGTGACTCTAGCGGTGAATCCGGCTAAACGGGTCATGTCACGACCAGCTAATACTAAGCGACCAATGGCTTCGGCTAATTTCACCAACATGCGACCCATTGTATAGTAATTCTGCAAATGACAGATGTGTTTAAACCGTTTTTGTATAGTCTTTGAACACAATTTTCGGTATGCGATTTGGGTAGAAAAAACGCTGATAAATAATTATTAAATTGCTCGAGACTGTACTTACCCGAAAACGTTCATTTTGTGATATTTTAGCCAAAGTTGTATCAGTATTCATAAATGGTATACTAACGGCGTAAAATCCTACAACTGTAGCGATATCTAATAATTGGAAAAAAAAATTGTACTTTAAAACGAAATATTAAAATACTAAGCTGACCTTCACTTACATTTTGCGAGGATATTGTCAATAAAACCCATGTACACTCTGAATTCGAGGAATTTTCTTAAGTGATTCGTCTAAAAATATCGAATAAAACAAAACTAAATTAATACGAATTAGGTCATTGTAAATGATTAAAATAACATTTTATATACATTTGATAAACAGAATATTAAACCAAAAAAAATTGCTTCTAAAATTCAATTTTTTAAATTATAAATATATCTTGAGCGAACACTTATTTAGTAGTAATAGTAATTTTTCCTCATTATTAATGATAAGATACACGTAATATTATATGAAAATAACTATTACAATATTAATTTTATGACATACAAATACATCGGTTAAAACTTTATATAAGTGAACTAAAATATACATCATATCTATATACACATTATTTAAAAAAATACATAAATGATAGAAATAATGGAAGATTTTCTACGAAAACTGAAAATATAAATTGAAATAATAAAAAATGTAAGAAATAATTTACTAAAAAATAATCTAAGAGTTTATAACAAACATTTACTGGACATTGTTAATACATAAGAAAACATTGTAAAGTTAAAAACGACAAGACGATTATTTACTTCTTTTCGTTGTTTGTGTTGTACATAACATGGGAAATATACTTTTCGCTCAATCGCTATAGTTTTATCAATTTTAGTGTAAGTGTTAATTGTTGTATCAAATTTAAAAACGAGAATATTATCTATTATTTTTTTCATGGTTTTTCGATACTTTAATTTTAAATAGAGCAATATTTACATAAAGCAAAAGTACGCTAACTTTATTAATCTATAGTTCTTTATCTCTTTGTAATACTTTACCAGTTATCAAATTATGACAAAAAAGTATAATGTTTATATGTATATATGTGCATTTACTTATTTGTAACATATACCAATTGAATCAATTACCAGATAAAAAATGTAGTTAAGTGTATAATACTGAAGAAATAGTTATTCTCATCTCTCTACAGATTCACATCGTTGTTAATTATTGTATGAAGTTTTTTCTATGCCTTGGTTTCCTTCACTAACACTCAAAATGTCCATCAGAACTACAATTCACAGTTTGAATATCTCTAAATTGGTAGATTTAAAGTTGTTAATTTAAAATATTTTACATCGCTCTCAAAAATTACAATATCAAAAATAACCAACAAAGAATAATAGATAATATTCTTGTCTCTAAATTTCTTAATTGATTCTTCGACAATAATATTACAAACAATAAAACAAAGCACGATTGTATAAAAAATATGTCCTACGTCAGAAATACATCAAAGAGGATGAACAAATTATCTTCTTAATTTTTTCTAGAAATCCATTAAATTCTTTTAGTTACTAATAGAATACTTACTAATTTATTAAATGACGCAAACATAGTAAGCTTTTCCCTGTTATTTCCATTGTAGAAGGCTATTTCTTCAGAATTAGTTATTAACCTAGAGTTAATATATCGATATTCGCCTTCCAATTTTTGTTCTATAACAGTCATTCTTCCTGTAGGTCTTCGAAGATAAGTAAGAACAAATCCGGATATCATCAAATAGCCCAACATTACAGAAGGAGTCTATATATATAAATAAAATTGTTATCACACGTGTAAATATTATCATATTAAACCAAAAATATTTACTTCGAATCCTAATGTACTCGTTAGCTTGTAAACATATATTATGATATCTAAAAATGGTTTACAGATATTGGAATACAAATCGGTGAACATTTCGCAAAACTTATCAACATCAGCCGTTAATAATTGATCTGGATTTGATATACGGTTGTCTAAATTGTTGATCTTGTAATATGTATATCCTCTAAACATTAAAAAATGTAGACTTTTGGTTTTCAAACAACTATTAAGTAAAACTACCTTAAATAATTGTCATATAAATGAAGCGTTAGCCTAGTTCTAAGTCTCAGCTTTAATTCTCCGATACTCCACTGTAAATCATGAAATTATACGAATTAACATTATGCGCGTAAATTTGTTGTCGATATTTTTCTATTTACCTTTAACACATTATTGACTAAGGAAATCTGAAAATGTTCAAATTACAATTTTTAATGACTCTTATGCACATATTCATCGTAATTCGTAATATACGATATCTCATCGGAGAAAAATATATGAAACTTGGTATATACTTACGACCGGCATTCCAGCAAAAAAGTATAATAATTGTTTTTTAAACAAATCTTTATTCATACTAATGATTGCTGCTTCGACAACTGTTCCAGTTTGGATCATCCATATGTCACTGTAAGACCTGGCTATTAGTGATGCAGCAACAAGTATGAGAAATCCGAATTCTGGAGAGGTAAAACCAGGAATAACGATTTTTAGTATTTTAAAAAGTTGTTTAATGAAAAGGCCGTTGACGTGTGCTCGGTTTGCATTCTTCGCCGTTGATTTCTATACAAAATAATTAAGACAAATTAATTAACCAAAATGCGAATAATAATACAGGTCTGCGATCAAAAAAATTGCGTAGGATTTTTCTACGGTTTTTTATAGATTTTTACACACTAAACCCAGAAAAAATATTCCATCACATCAATTTGTTTTGTAAAACTCGTATTTTTATTTTACTTTAAATTTAAATTTAAGAGTTAATCAAAATAATGGAAGAGGTAGATGGTATGGATTTAGTAATGTGAGGAGTATAGGCAGTCATGTTTCAATATGTTTACTTTGTAGTGAACGGTGAGGAATCTTAATAACTCGATTGAGCATATTTTTACAAACCTCTGCATGTCTCAACATGCTAAATAAATTATGCGTTTTGTTTGATGTATTTGCCACTTATACGTAGTTTTCAGACGTGACTGTACTTTTTTTTTTGCTTTGTATTATGGTTTCAAGAGGTTGTATTATTTTTCCAGGCAATTTTTGTTTTATTTGTAGTGAATTTATAATTAAAAGTCAACAAAGAAACATAAGTGGTTTTGCGAAGAAAGTGTATTTTACTTATTTAAAATTGAAGCTTGAAAATCAAGACAAACCTCGGGCTTCTCCCAAGGTATGGAAAAGGTGCGAAGAAGATCTTCGTTTGTGGCTTAAGGGTAATTAAAACTCATTTCGTTTTTGGCATTCTTATGATATGACGTGAGCAGCAAAACCATACGACTGATTGTTATTTCTGTTCGATTGCTGTGTATGGCTTTAATAAAAAAAAAAAAAATCCTTACCCAAACCTTAGTTCAGTTATTCGTCCAGTGTCTCATAGCTCTGAAACTAGTTCCCCTCCCATATTCCATTTTGAATGATATACTAAGTAATTCGGAGGACAAAACTATATTACCACCCCAGGATGAATTCAATTATAAAATTGTTCGTTTAATTATAAAAAATATTACGCTCAGTTCAATGTAATTAAGTTAAGGTTTTTTTTCATCCCTGCTATAATTTTTTATTGTAAACTCTTATCATTTAGCAAAAAAACCGTACGTGATGGGGAAATGGAAGTCACTTTTGGATTTAACATCTTTGAAAACAAAGTTTACTAAAAATATTCTAAGCAGCTGAAAAAAAATTTTTTTTAGCAGACCTGTGTAATTAGTACTTGTATTACGTGTTTGTATACTTTGATCAATATAAAAATTGAATTTCAATAACAAAACACGTGCTATGTACTATTCGTGATTATTATATATAATTTTTTTATAAATCATCAAATTTAAAAGCAATTATATAATTTACAATTATAATTTATTTTGAAATATTGTGCAAGCATCGGATTCATAACTTTTAATGATCAAAAACTGTAATAGTTTCACTTATACAAATAAATTAAACATTCAAATAATAAGAAAGTTAGGACATTTAATGTTAAGTATTTTACCCAGATGGTGCCTCACATTAAAAAATAGACAATCAAAACTGTCGAATGTCAATAATAATTTTGAAAAATTAATATAACATAAATGTTTACAATGTTTAGATATTTGACAAATGCAAATAATATTCTCAATTATAGTCGAGGCACTTATGTTAAACTATATACGTTTAGATAACACGCAACGTAATGTAGCTATTACATGTTGTATACAATATAAACTAAAAATAACAACGAGAGATAAATTTAGTAAATAAATAAAGTAAAAAATAAAATAGAACCGCATTAAAAGAAATTAGATACGACTTACAATTTTTTCAAATTTCTTATTTAATTGATTATAGTAATGTACGATACGTATACGATTGTTATATGATGTTATCGGATCTATAAATGATATCTATTTAAAATTATACGAATTAAGAATGCAGATATGTCGCTCTAAAATTATAATACGGAAAAAATCTTTATGAGAACATACGATGTTTTTGCCTTTACATTTGATAAGTGTATACTTACTTTATATATATAAACTGTAAATTCAACCAAAACGCCATTGTTTTAAGACGTGATCACAGTTTTATATATATTTTTGTCGATAATTATTGGGATGTATTTTGTTTAATGGCAGAACATGAAAAATATACGTAATCAAGAAAAGTTCTCAGAATAAGCGTTGATATATATAGTAATAACACGAAAATGATCGAATTTAGTAAAACTAATAAACGATAAAAACACGAAATAGGTATTAATAGATTCATTAATTTATTACAGTATTGTATAGAGGACGAATTTATTAGAAATTGCTTTCGGTAGTTATTTAAAATAGTAGACAAAATTCTGTTCTAAACAGACGTAGGCAACGCGCCCGAAACAACGAATTTATCAAAGGTAACAATTTAATATCATATTCGTTTAAGAACGTTACGTAATACAAGTTAAACAATTTAACGGAGATAGAAAACATGTTTTGATATCTGAGTGAACCACTAAGTTACGTCTTCTCGGCTTATGGTTTTATAAAAATAATATATTTCTTTGTTCCGAAAAAAATTGTTTTTAATTTCCATGTAGGCACCTATCAAAATAAAAACTGGTTAAGCCTGTTTATACAATGACGATAGTCACACTACATTTATAATACCTAATCAATTCACAATCATAAATAGTTTAAGGTCTAATATCGTTACCTAGAGCGTTACGTTTATCTCGAAATAAAATGTATAGTGCATTCGAATAACGAATAATACACGTGTACACCTATGTGCACATCGTTATTACATTCTCGTTAGAAAAATAAAGTTGTATTTTATTTGTTACACATGATCAGAAAATAATAATATGTTTAGGGTAATAACTAATAATATTAAGGTTAAGTTTTGTTCGCAATAGTACATTTGTCCTTCCCTCTGTTGACATATCGTGTAATTCGGTAAATATTATTTTTGATAAATCACGTGAAAAATAAATTCACGACAAATATATATAGGTCAATAAATTGCGGTATAAAATAATGCAAATATAATTACGTTATTTATTTTAATTTTATAGCAAAAATAAAATAAGAATACTTTTTTTGCGCATATAATTTCGAACCCTAATTGATGTTTATATAATAACTGGGATAAATCAGGAATACAGTTACAAATAGGGAACGTGAAGCCAGTGACATTTAAAATTGTTGTATGCCTTTGATCCTTTAGTTGTTTGTTGATTACCACTAACGCAACATATTTAATTTGTAAATATTTTGTGCTTCCCGGACGTCGTTTTTTTTTTAAAAATTTATCATAATCAATTGGATCTTTTGAATCCTATATCATAGATCTAATTTTATAGATTTCAATAAAGCGTAGTTTTCTTATTACTTCATTCCGTGTTATAAAAATAAATCAAAACAAACGCGACGGTTTTTATGTTAATGTTTACGTGAGAATTCTTAGCATAAAACGATTCTCTTGGTTTACATTCTACGACGGTTTAATTTGTTAATCGATAGCATTTCCAAGGTATCGAAGCGTCTAGACAACTTTAGATAATTTAACAATTGCGCTCTTGTATTTACTTCGTTAGTATATAAAAATTGAAACACAAATTTGTTTGCGTTTTTACTTAATTTTAAGACAAGACTGAATTTCAAATAATAATTGCTAATTGCTTAGTTTGTGAACACGCGTGTACATGTAGAGGAGATCAGTGACAGGATTAAAGGGAAAATATAATAAATTAATAATAGTATTCATAAAGATAAAATTTATGATTTATAGGAAATAATATTGCATATTACATAATGTAATTTGTGTCTACATGAACGTTTCGATGTTTTATATAGTACATAGAAATTAAACTAGTATTTTTTCTCTTCATTAGGTTTAAACAATAATTAACTAATATCGTAATTAAAAAATACATAAATAATATAATTATTTAAAATTAAATTAATTACACGGCTGTTAATTTAAATCATTTAAACCGGGTTCCGGTGTTGGGTTGTTCGGAGCCTCCGAACGGCTAGGTTACGAACTAAATCATAGAGTACATCGGGTACATTAGTGCACTACAGTAAAGTTGCAACATTATATTACGTCAAAACGACCGCACGTGTCTAAGGTTTTACAATCATATCCAGCGACTAAACTATATTTATATTTTATAAATTCGACGTAAACCGGTTTGGTCAGTTGAAAAATTACAAAATCGTACAAATTAAAAAAATAATAACGAACTAATGTTACCATGGATGTAAATAAAGGAGACCGTACGATACTTTTATTGATTAACGTTTAAAGCTTAAATAATAACTAATAAATATGGAAGGATAACTCGTGGTAGATTAGTTTATTATCTTATTAATTCTATAAACACACGATCCGAGTACACGGAGAATATAATTAATATACACTTTACGTGTTAGGTCTCAATAATCTTTTTGCTAAATTCAAAATCGAACAAATAGCATTTTAATCAACAATATCATTAATACGCGTAACTAGTTATCGACATTCAATTGGTTGATACTGGGTATGGATTAAGCATTAGAGATTAGTTAGATTTCGTATAAAAAGAAGTAGTTTGTTAAACAAAAAAGATGAAATATATTCTTTGAAGCAACAATTAAAATGAATTAAATGTTTAATAAATTTGCTGTTTATTTATAGTAAAATCATCGACCATTCAAAAGTTATACGAACGGAGGTAAAAGTACACCAACATTTTTAGCAGTAATCAATTCGATTAGAAAATGGAATAATAAAAAGAAACGTGAAAAGTATTTATCGAAAAATTGTCACGAATTATTCATTATTTAGAATTAGTAGGTAATTTAAAATGTTTTTCGCGTTCAAATTCAAAAAACTACTTTACTCGGAGTTTGCAAAAAATACAGTCTCATTTTCTTGATACAGTGAGGTATTGATAGAGGATCAAAATTTGAAATACGAATACAACAAAATAATTGTTAATAGTGGTTGATATGGTAGCGGATTTTGTGTGGCCGAGTAGATTATTGCAATAAGTTCGAGGAATTATTATTATTTTTGTAATATTTAAGACGAGTTTTCCAAACGAGTATAACTATATAAGGCTATTGTTATTATTATCTAATAATCAAACAAATTTAGATCAAAGATACAGCTCGTTTTGACTTCCAAAAACTTAACAAACAAATGACAAATAACAGTCCACTACCATATTTTGCCGAAGTTAGAGAAATCTTTAAGGGTAGTAAACTTATAATCAACGCTTAATCACCATATTCTATTGACATTGAATCGGGTTTAACTTTTAAACTTAATCAACTCATAGAATAATATCGTGTTTTAATTTATATTTTATACATAAACATAACCGATCAATTTTAATACGGCTTAAGTCAAATTAAACGTAATTTTCACTATAGTCATTTGAATAATAATATTAAACCATTATCTAACCATTAAAGGTTATCAAACATTTGAATGTTTAACAATAATTTACAAGTATTTCCATCTAATGATGCATTACTGGTGTTTATTTCCTTGATATCTAATCAATTAAATGTATTCATTTAGTCTAATTTATATAGATAACTATAAATTTTTTAGAAAATTCCACCATTTTAAATAGATATGATATACTTTATAATTATTTATAGGTAAATAGTTACAAGTTAAATCTTAATTCTATTTAACAATTTTATGATTTATTTAAAATAAAAATGGAGTATTTTTCAAATTTAAAAATGAAATTTTGCAACGGCACATTTTATGGTTGTTTATATCATGTCTATATTATACTAATTGAAAATGCATCGTGTTTATAAGAACATTTATACAGTTTTACTCATTATTCAAAATTCAAAATTAATATAGTAAATATATATATGTTTGTGTGTAATGACTTTAATATAACCTTTACTAATTAATTCGATAAATTAGTAAATTGAAGTCTGAATAAATTAACATTTGGAACAATACTAGCAAATATTTAATGATGACTTTTGACTAAGAATGCAAATAGGTAAGAAAGTTTTGAATTCTTTAAATGTACTTAACGTGTAATAAAAATTATAGTAACATAAAAATTATAAAATAAACAACATTAATAAGTGAAATACAAAATTGTAATCAACATGATTTATAGAATTAATTAAACTCACAATTTAGTATATATACAAATAATATAAAATTATCGTGTTAAAAATTATTATTTATAGGAATATAATTGATTGAAATAATTGTTTTTTTAACTATATAAAAACATTTATCACTCGGATATTTTTATTAGGAATTAAAAAAGGAGATTTAGTTTATATTCCAATCATGCAGGGATCATGTATCTATTTGGAATACTTTAATATTTAATAATTTTTATTATTAAGAATACAAATAGACTACATACTAAAATAATTGTAAAAATTAACGTCGATCATATTTTTTTATTCATAAATCAATAATTTAGGTTGAGATTTTATTCTTGTTATGTATGAAACTTTTACTCACACAAATTGTATATTTTTTTCACAAAATGTAATAAAAGGATTACATTTTTAAAATTAGGTAGGCACTTTTTATTTTGCCAGTAAATAAAGAATTGACAATTCAAATCGAAGCGTTTAAACAAATTGTAAATTTATGTTTATAGCCAATTCAGTAGTTTTGTATTAAAGTTAATAATCAGACTTACATCGACTATGAGGTACTTGATGTCATTTTCGGGAGTTCTTCTATAAAAAAAATAAAACGGGAAAAATGTATAAACGATAAGACACTCTATAATAGAAAGGTGTGCACAGAAACGTCTAGCGACTTCTGTAAAGCATACCTTTTTGGGGCCTTGGTCCGTTGTGCGTAATTCTTTAACAGGTAGATGAGCAAAGGTACTCCGGCAACAGCACCACCTATAACAGCGTTTTTCCTAGACACATATTTACTAAGAGCCGGAGCCATGGTCCGTCGGTTGCGGCGTTTAGATATTCTGGATGTACGGGACAGAAGACACGAAAAACGCCAAGTACGAAAGCGGGGATTCAACGTTAAAAATTATTCGTTAAAGTATATTGTAAATGATAATAACAACGAAAAAGAAGAGATCGGTCACAAACAGCACGCCGAACGACGCAAACAGACGACCGATGATTTAATTGCCGGATTCACTACCAACCAATAGCTACGACGTCGGTAGTCTAAATCAGAGGGGGGAAAACGAGTACGAGACGGACCGTTAGTTGGAAAACGGTTGTATGATTGGCGATCGCGAGTGGGGGGGAGGAAATATTATTTCAAAACGAAACCGCGTCACCGGCAATGGACATCTAAGAAAAGTGGACGTCAACGAAGTGGAAAGTAATTCCATAAAAAAGAGTGTCCGAACGACTAACTGCTTATCTACGCGAGATAACGATCGATATTATTGATAACGAGCGCGGTAACGTAGCGGTTGTGTACCGCGGTAACGACTGCGTGAACATTGCCGCTATCATAGATGTGCGCGAACTCCGCGAGTTACCACGTAAAAACGTACGGAAATCGTCGTTTACGAAATTCTGTGTCCCGTTATTTCGGTAATTCGACCTAGCGTGACATGTCTTTTATTCTGAAATCGAACACGTGTACGATTACCGCGTAAACGGAAGAAATGTTACCTATTAAAAGAAAAGTTATTTTTCGAGACGTTTGCGAACAAGAAGAACGGATTCTGGAAATGTTATGGATTAATTTTACGGGATATAAAAAAATTTAGTGAAGTGTAATCGTAAATTTCTCAGAATATAAGTCCACAATTAATTTTGTGCGTTTTATATGGATAAATTCGCGATAAAAAAATATAATAATAGTCCGTTAATTTCATTGTCAAGTGTTATTTATTTACTCTAAAAATATATAAAATAAAAAGATGGCGACGAAACATCGCTCGAAAAATATAAATTACAAATTTCTTCTACTTTGATCAAACTCCGTAATAATATTTCGAATAAAATTGTGTTCATTCAATTTTAGCGTTTCATTATAAATGCTCATCATTGTCGTTCTTAAATTGCGAAGACGATTATCTTCTGCCATAATTCAACGAAGTCACGTTTTCCACTTTTCTTAATGTACCGAAGGATTTTTCTTTTATGAACGTCGTCGGAGGTGGTGATAAAAAAATAATTAATAACTGTTATACTGCAGGATGAGATTCATGACGATAAATTTAACTTTATCTTTGAATTTGTCGAGAGTAGATTTTCGTAATATTAACAAGAAGTAGTTTATTGAAAATGTTGTTTTCTACCGTAGTAAGCATAGACTAACAAGAAAAATCCTCCAATACGTGGCAACCATCGTTTCTTCCAGTAAAATCCCGTTGATGGTATCATATTTTGTCAATTAAATTAAAAATTGTTTACCAAATGTATTTCAAAATTCTAAATATTGACGAGTAAAATATATACATAGACAAAATCTATTACGATTATTTAAAGAGGTATAAAACCGAATTTCGTTTAAAATCGTTTTCTATTAACATTTTTGAATTTTTTTTATAAATAAATTAATAAATAAATAAATATATATATTACATTCCTGTTTTTATATATATTAGGTGAAATTAAATTTAAATACATATTTATTAACGTATAAAAACGGAGCTTATTCGTTTCAATATTCTTTTAAAAAAGCTTTTATATAAAACATTACAGTTTGATACTTTAACTTAAGACAATCGAAAAATTATATTAATAATAATACTAATAATAATAAATGAACATATTTTTTTATTGAACGTATTATTAATTTTTATAAAACACTCTAATATATCTCCAAGTGATAAAAGTTCCAAATAATTACTTTTGTCACTGTCTAATTGATAAGTAACTATTATTATATGGATTTACTTATCAGTTGTTACTCTACTTTTAAAATTACGCTAATACTATAAACGACCTTTTCCATCTAATCAGTATTATTATCAATAATTTTAATTATTTACAATTATACTGTTGATGTAATGCAATGTACGTGTTGTAAAACTAAACTAAAGTAATTAAATTTTAAAAAAAAAGTGTACAAAATATTGGTAAATTACGTATTAAATATTAGGAGGGTCGGTAAATGGAAGGTCACATATACGATTTAATATTATAACTTTTTTAGACGTAATAAAATAAAAATACATTTTATTTTATAATATAACATAATTTTAATATTCAAAATAGTAAAAAAATTAACTTCCGAGTAAAATTGTAAGTAATTTTCTTAGGCAAAATAAAGCGCAATTATAATGCATTATAATATTATTTATGTTCCTCTTTGATACAACGTTAAAACTCAAATCAATAATTTCAAATAGGTATGCCAAAATATTCTTATTTTCAAATTATTATTAAAATTATTATACTTAATAATATATTACTAAACATACTTAAACACATATATATATTGACTAGTTTATATGTAATTAATCATACAAATAGGTTTAAGACGTAATGTTATTATAAAAATTAATAAATATGATTGCAATCCTAATGATGGCGATTATGAGAAAGATAGCTTTACAAAAAAAATACAAACAACAAATATTTTTTTGAAATTTGAATTTCATATTTTATTAATTTTGAATTTGTATTAATATTTATCGGTCATTTGAATAATTTAAATCATTTTTCTTAAAAACCGTCTCTATTAAATAAATAAACGTTTACAATTATTCTAAATGCAGATCACATATAGCTGACTGGTAACATTTCAGAGTGAAATAAACGATTTGAAAACAAAATATGTCTAATGTTATTATAGAAAATATATATTTTACTAAATAAATATTATAAACTATATATATATATATATATATATATTCGACTGTTTAGCTTATTAATGAATTTAACAATTAATTTTGTGTGAATAAATATTGAAAAATGTTCAAATACAGAAATAATTGTATAAGTGTTATAGCGTCTTTTAATGTTGTAAATATTTTTAATGAAATCATATTACGGTTACAAATTCAACCGTATTCGTAATTTTTTATTTTCCACCGTTCAAATAAAATGATTAAAAAACCGTATTAGATGTAGATTTCAAGTTATTTATGGTGTTTAATTCTTTCTGCAATCGTCCAATCCCTCTTTTCGTTTGTCGATGATTATATATTGTAATATATATTTAACTATAAAATTTAATTTTGATCACGCGCATTGGGCGGCAGTGGAACAATTGTGTTTTACACGATTTTATTAAGTAAAGGAACTTATGAAATAGACATTCCGTGTTCTGTTTTTATTAGCAAATCTATTATGGCTATTTCTTCAAATTTTGAAATCTTTAACATTAATTTAGAATAGTTTGTTTAATTGGAAGACTTTCAACTAGTCTTCGTATTAATTTATTTAGATATTAAAATATACCAAAAACTTACGTACAGTGTTTTTGTATAAAATCAACGTGCAAAGTCATGTGTAAGAATTCAAAAAAAATTTCAAATCGATTCAAATCATTTTAAGGTGAAAATAATTACTAAGCTGATAATTGTAGATCTGTTTCAAATCATTTATTCAATTTAACGATAAAATTTTACATTTTAACTTAGAATTCTATATATATATATATATATATAGAATTAACTTGTTAACCGTATTCACCAAATTGCGCACATTTATGGTAACATATCCCGAAACTATTTACTATATAGGTTTTAACATTAATTAAGCGTCTGTTAATTGAATATAATTATCGCGTAAATTAATTTTTTTATGAAATATATATATATATTTTTTTTTTGGTAATCGTAAAATATAATAAAATGTAATTGTATCGTACTTTAAGTATTAAAGTACGCATATATCATATCACAATACACATATCATCAACAATCTATACGCAATAAACCTCACTTTTATTATATAATATTTTTATTTATTTTGTTAAATAAAAATAATTTCATATTTTCAATAAGCGCAATAAGGTATTAAATTAATATTTAAAAATTGAGTTTAAAATACGCGCTTAATTTTTTGTTTATGAGAGGTTGTAGTAAAATAATATTATATAGCGGCGACGTGTAACGAATAAAAAAATAATAATAATAATAGTTAATAAAAAATAGCGGCCGCTTTAGTTTACACACATTAACATTAATTAACAATTATTGGAGTTATCGGTTCTATTTTATAATCACTCAATTTATTGTTTATTGGTATATATTATAATTTTTTTTTTTTGAAAATAAAAACACAATTGATTCTAAATTATTATTACTATTATTACTATTTCGGTATAGATCTAACGTGAATTAATTGAAGGTTATATTTTTTATAATATTATTTCCATATAATTATACGAAAATAAAATAACGTTCAAACGAATCTCTATATAGTAACTTCGATAAATCTATATATATAACGCGATAGATATTACTAATTTTATGCTATAGAAATGAAACATATAAACTAAAACGAATCTCTAAGTTCACACGTATTATCTATCCATTATGTTATAATAATAATACGTATCAAAATAAAGCGAAAATTGGTAATATTAATAATAATAATAATAATAATAATAATAATAATAATATAATTCCATTAGGTTATACGAATTAATATATAAATAATGTAAAATCTTTGGGCGTCTAAAAATCAAAACAACATTAGTTTCGATTAATTATAATATGTATTATGTCACTTATATAATACATAGTTTACACCATACGTTTTTGTATATTTGTTACGCGTTATGTATTTTGTAATATCTCTCGTATATTTCGTGTTGGTTTATAACCAATGTACTTTTTTTTAGCAAACATTTACATATGTTTTCATGGTATTTTATGCACGATACGCGGCTAAGTATAAAACACGTTTATCGTGCAATTTTATATTATATATTGTTACTAGTGTACGCCTGGTTATTGTTATTATTATTTATTGGTTTTAATAAGCCATGTTTCCGATTGTTGCTTCGAATATTATATAATTACAATCGTGCAATGTTTTTCTTTCGCTTATTGAAATGGTCCGATATATCTTAAAATAAAAAATATAATTTATGCTCAATAAACGCGATCGTCGAGTACAATAATAATTATACGCGAAAACATATTGAAAATGAAAAACGACGGTCTTCCATTATAAAACCGTATTTTTATGTCGCGTGTTTAAACTGGCGGTATTAGTGTAGATATATGACGAATATAAAAACATTTTTTTAATGTTTTTAAGCTAGCATTTCTCGAAGCCGTTATTATATTTTTATCCACAATATTATTTGTAACGTGCTCGAATAATTTTCAACTCTTGCGAATGCTTCACATATCCCTTGTGATATTGTAATATATATATTATTTTTTTTTTTGGGCTCGAAACGTATAATAATGAAATAAAGTTTATAAATAATATCATTTATAGATACAATATTCGTTTCCCGTTTACGGCTCCCCTCTTTCGAAATGAGATAATAATTGTTTTTGATTTTTGTGTTTTTGGTTATTTCGGGTTGAACTTCGCATAATATTTGTATTATCGTAAATTGTGGGTTTCTTCTTTGTCTAGGCCACGGTGCACGAATTTCTTTTGAGCATATAACGTCCTTTGGTCGACACCGAACGATTTTCCACGTAGCTCGGCAGGGACATACGTCGTCGTTTTACAGCAGGACTCAAATTGTATTGAACCTGAAACGTCAAACGCGTACACCGATATTATAACATAATGTTTTTAAACAGTAAGATTAGATTTCCGTTTAATCAGCCTACAAATTTTTTACTCCTTCTTATCTTAACAGTATAGCGTACGAAATACATTTCCTTCGAATCGTTTTCCAGTTATATATTAATCATCAGTCGTATAGTTGTGCACAGTTTTTACGTAAAACGTTTTTTTTTTTTTTATTTAGAATACGGGTAGGTAACGGAGTAAAATTAATTACAAATATTATTAAACTACCGAATTATACGGTTAGTGTAATAATTTGCATATTATGTGTTTTAGTTATTTCCAAACACGAAAAAAAAACCGCAATTTGTACTTTTATTTTATTATCGAGTAACAAAAAACGGAACAATATAAATCACTCGTCGATAAAATACATTTTTTTAAACGTTTCAAATATCCTAATGCTATTTATTACTATCTAGTTAAAAAGTATTTTTATTCAAATACGTCACGCGATTGGTTATACAGTATTATGTGTACAATGGCGTGTAAAAACAAAATTTGTAATCGGAAATACAACGTCGAAAGAATTGGATTTACGTGCATTGTGAACAATTTCCGCGGGACATTTAATCTTAGACGACATTTTATATAGGAAAACGTGTTATTTTTAAAATTGTTCCAATTCGATCGAGCAAATAATAAACGATTTTTGTCCCGAGTTAGATTAATCACAATATTCGTTTAACGTTCCCGGCATAAAAATTAAATTTATTATTACATTCGACCATATCTATTTCTATTCAGTTGATTAACTTCTATTGTAAGTAATTTTAAGAATACGAATCTGTCGTTGAAGATGGACTGTAGTAATATTATAAATTCAAATTGCAGTAATAAAATTAAGTCGGGCGGTATATTTTTAGCATTGTACGGTATTTATTTATACAAGTTTTTAGAAATAATTTCATTCTCAAAATATTTAAAATAAAATAATGTTTGGGTATTAAATACAACGCGCATAAATATTGAACTTTTTTTTTAAGAATTATATATAAAGTATTATTAACACCTTATTCGTCGTCAACTTCAAAATTAATTAAGCAAAAAAAACGTTCTTTTTTCTAAATACATTTATAATCGGCTCAATTGTTAATAGATAACTCGCATTGACGGTGAACAAAATCAAATTTTTGTAATAAATACCAATTTTTATTTTAGTATTTTAAATACCTATCACGTAGAAATATTTAAAAATATATTATTAACACTATTTTTTGCGAAATCGTTTGTTTTATTATATATAATTTCGATAATTTTTTATTTAATATTTTATAATACGCCGAAATAAACACGGAAAGTTTTAAAAGAGCATAAAGTTGGTTTATTGTAAAATTATATAAACGACGAATAGAAAAAACGCGTATACGAAGACGTTTTTCTTATTATCGACCGAACTTACCTAATTGAAAATTAATGTTATTTTACCTAGTTTACAGTAATTTTAACATGGTTTTCGTCGCGTAGATAACTTAATTAGTGTTAATGTCGAGAAGGGTACGCGGGTTTAATTAATTATAATTTAAATATACATAGGTATACACGGGTACTATTAGATATCACTTTAATAGTATATTGGCTGTTACATAATAGGGCGGATGAAATTAATACTAATGCATCAAACAATATATTGGAAAGTAGCTGTTAAAATGCGTGTTTAATTATTGCGACGTCGATCGAATTACGAGAACCTATATAATATCGAGACGTACACTGGAGTGGAAACAACGAAATATGCTATGGCGATCGGGACCAACAGAATGAAAGATCCATTTTGAAGTAATAAAATATAGCGCCGAAAAACGGAGATTTATATCCTTTGATCTGGTAACTAAACACGGACGGCCATTTCGGGCCCCAGTATACTTATTGCCGATGATTCTCACATATTAAAACGTAAAAAATCTTTAGCGTAGCCCATGTACAAGTACCGTAATATTATATTATAAGTATTTATATTGCGAAATGTAATCAGTGTAGGAATTTATTGGACGCAAAATACAGTTAAACGGAAAAGGCTTGACGTTTAACGGTCGGTAATAACGATTTAACTTTTATTCGATTATTACGGACGAAGCCCAGCCAACGACGTAAAAGTTTACGGAATAAATTATTAATAAGTTTTACGAAATATTAGGTCTCGCGATAGGTCGCGTTTACGCAGGAAATAACAGGTCGGTAGATTTATTTCGTGAACAGTTCGGACTTTGAAACAAAACAAACAATCCCTGCAGAAGTATATACATTTCGTTTTACGGAGTTTTGATATGTTATTAATATGTATATCCTTAAGTTCGATTGGGTACGTGTGTTTCGTAACAAATTTTAGCTCAAATATGTTGTTCGAGTATAAATTAATTTGTAAGATCGTAGACGTTAAATTGCTTAGTTAATGTTCAATTTACGATATAAGATGTGTATATAATAGTAGTAGAGGCGTTATACCGCGGCTACGTACAGTAGTTATATTATGTAAATAAATTGTTAGTTTGAAAGTGTTGAAGGAAAGAACGAATTTCGAAACGTATGTGAAAATAATTTTATATTCCTAGATTTTGTCGGAGTGTGTGTGTGTGTGTGTGTGTGTGTGCGAGAGAGAGAGAGAGAAAGAGAGAGAGAGAGAGAGAGAGAGAGAGAGAGAGAGAGAGAGAGAGAGAGAGAGAGAGAGAGAGAGAGAGCGAGAGGGAGAGTGAGAGGGAGAGGGAGAGAGAGAGAGAGAGAGAGAGAGAGAGAGAGAGAGAGAGAGAGAGAGTGCATGTGGGAGAAGAGCGTGAAAACGTTTTCGTACATAGAACTAGATTGATATAATATTAAAGAAAAAACAATTTTCTCAACAGGCACTCGCCGCGGTGCCTTCAATTGTTTCAGTAAGTGTACAATTACCTTCGCCTGAGTCAACAGTTCCTTAAACACTTGCACTATGTTGCGATTGTCTTTGGCCGAACATTCCACGTAACCGCATTCCCAGTCGTATCTAGCTATGGCTTCGGTAATTTCCGTGGGCAGAAATCTCTCGGGCAGTTCGCATTTGTTGCCTACGATTACTATCGGAATTTTCGGTCCTCGCCTTTCGATTATCTGCGATTACGTTATCAATGTTATTCGTACGGTTTCGACGAACGAAAAAAAAAACGTTAATTGATCGAAAAATTTCACAATAAGCCGGTCGGTATTGTTTCGTTGTAGTGTCTACACGAGTAACTGTTCAGATTTACTTGTTCTTTGAAGTTTTTGACTTGATCCCAAGTATCTTCTCGGTCCACGCAAAAGACTAGTAAGAACGCGTCAGCCGTAGATATGGACAACTCTCTCATCGCTGGGAATTGATAAGCTCCCGACGTGTCCAGAATGTCTAACGTCAACCTAGCGCCGTCGGGCAATTCGTAGTCTCCTAAAAACAAAATAAAAACGTATTATCAAATTCGTATAATAATGTTTTTTTTTTGACAAAAGAGTAAAAAGAGTTCCAAAAATACGTTTACGAATAATTAAAATATAATAGGTATAATTATCGAAAACTTTCGGACATCCGACGTCTCTCTCCCCCCCCCCTGGGTCAGTTTCGTTTCGAAACACTATATCGAAAACAGGTTTGACACCGTCATGGATTACGTCTTGCGCCCGTTCAGCTAGCAAAACTTTCGTCGTTACTTCGAACGACACGCATTTCTGGTTCGAAATGTCTTCTACTTAGTTTTTGCGAAATAAATTCGAATATCGTCTAAGAACATCGTTCGCGCCACCTGACCGTAATTATTTCACACGGACTTCCGAAGTCTCGCGTACGTTATTGGTGTACAAACGCTCACCTCTGTGCAATTCCTCGATGGTCTCCTTGTACCGGTCGGGGAATTGATCGTACAAAAACTGTTTGATTATGGACGTTTTGCCCACTCTGGCCGCGCCCATCATTACCACGCGCCTCCGAATTTTCATTATCGTGCTGCCGCTGGCTCCGCTGCTGCTGTTGCTGCAAGTCGACTCGCCGCCCATCGAGGACAGCCTTATACGCTCTTGCTGTTGGCCCGGCATCGTCTGCTTTCTTTTTCTGCAAAAAGAATAAACGATTCGCGTTAAGACCGCGGTTAGTGATAATCGTACGAATATAACGCGAACGTTGTCGCCGTTATCACCGAAAAACCGAGCGAAAATTTCAAATAATTTTATCGAATACAAGCTTAGGCGTATATATATATATATAGGCGCTCTAACAATTTTATCGTTAATTATAATAATATACCAGCGTCGCTCGGATTCGTTTTTTGAATAAAATAATTTATCGTTGCTTTCAAATTCGAAATAATAAAATAAAAACGTTTTCGTCAAAATACGACATTCGATCAGCCATCCGTAGCGTTCGCCAAACTTTACCCTTTTTTTTATTTAAGAAACGATTAATTTGTTTTAATTAAAATACACTTTCGACGGAATTCTTTTAATTTTGATTCACGTATCCCCGTAACGTTTAATTAAAAAGAAAATCAATTTTTGTCCAAAGAATGATACGGGGGAATCGTTCAATAATGACCGAAACGTTTACGTTATTTCGTTATTTTTCGAGCGTTATTGTTCCGGCGACAGAATAACGTAAAAACGATTTCTTCGGCTACGTTACAGAAAAAGAAGAAAACGGAAACGTTCCGATATGCCTGATTCGGAATTATCGTCGATAAAATTGGATAATAATAGCTTTACGTTTGAAACGAAAACGCCTCACGAACAGAGTGTACTCCGGAATTTGTGGTGATTGTCCCGCGATTCAATCGTCGATTTGGCCGAACGTTACAAACACGAATATCGATTTCCGTCATCGGAGTTTTCGAAATGATTCCCCGCAGTTAAATCGTAAAGTATCGTTAATCCGTTGCCGTGATAATCCGCGGGAATATTCGTCGGACCGTCCGGGCGCGTGTACGGGTAGGACAATTTTCGACCGTTTTAAAACGTTTTTACGCTTACGGCTACATATATTTTTCGAATTTCGCGAAACCCGTTGGCGAGTAAACGGGGTTTATATATATATATATATATATATATATATACAGGAGACACGATTGCGTATATAATTTGGATTATCGATCGTCGTCGATATTGTCGTTCAGAGCGCGAATTTGTATTTCGAGTTTCCGTTTTCTCGTCTCGAACTAAACAACCCACGACGGAGTGGCGCGTATCTTTCCTGCATATCCCGGCAACGAACACGTTCGACGCCGTAATTAAGGATATTTCACCGCCTTTTCGAATACGACCGAGATTTATTCCGGCGGATTTATTTTCGTACGCGATAATCGTAATCGACGAAACATTCGAAAATTGCGCCCGAATTATTCTTTCGCCGGCGTTCGATTGTACGGTGTACCGACGAATCGTCGGGATCGCAGCGCACCGAACTATGCCGCGAGCGTCATCGTGTCGTGTTCACATTAAAATGTTCGCTAATAAACAAAATCGCGAATCCATAATCGAATTCCCTCGATAACGTTAATAAATACGAGATGGTTTGGCGCGTCGTCACTCATGAATATCGAACGACCCCGCCGAGGAAATTACGTAACACACATTAGATTTCGATGGTTCGTCGTTAAAATTGGTACGGTTATTTTCATAAACATTCCACGCGTTATTTTCGTGTCGAATTTGAAAATTAATCGGACGCGGTACGAACGGTAAATCGCTCGAAGTGAACAAAAAACAAAAAAAACGCGTGTCGATATAATTCGGTCCGTTAAGTGTTTACGACGCGCGTAAGTAAGTTTTACGGAGAAAAGAAATTTATTCAAATAAAGGGAAACGACGTGGTTTTAAAATGGAGAGGGACAACTATCGTAATAACGTTTTCTGACGTTGGACGTTTCGTATTAAATTACGTTTTTACCGCAACCTAATCAGTTTTATATCTTAATAACAATAATAATAATAATAATAATAACGGTCAGTACAATACGGTTTTCGTTATAATTTTATACGAACGATAATACCTTCCGGAGGAAGTCAAATAATAAAACGGCGGCGGTTCGAGTCTAACAGAAATCGGAGTTTACGTCTAGTAATCGGCCACAAAAAGTTTCGCCAATAATATAAACGTAGGACATTTGAAACGTCGTAGCCATTATGTAATTTCCGAATTTCCGATTAAATTTGAGTTCGGCGTTGTTGCGTTCTCGTGCAATGCACTTGAGATACAGACCGTTAACTTTAATTAAACTGTAAAACAAATCGAAATAAACGTAATCTGTTACGCAATCGTCGTGTTCGCGACATTTTCCGTAGCTAACATATCACTAACGAATTTCGTTCGGTTTATTTGGAAAATAATTTTATTTTACGAACTTTGATTACGATTATCGTTTAATAACAATTCGGTTATATCGCTGCCGTATTATTCGAATAATCCGTAAACGATTTTTTGAATTTAGGAAACTATAGATAAATTGATTTGTCGTTCCAAGGAACGATCCTTACCGTTAGATCCAACCGTTTTCAAAATAGGCACAATTATCGATCTCTTAGTGTAAAAGAATCGTGTCAATAGATTTAGTAAACGTTTCGTTCGATAATTGTGCCCGACGATGGACGTGAGAAACTGGAAACCGAGAATTTCGTCAGCAGCCTTGCGCTTTACGACAAATACGGTGTCTCTTAATTCGTTATAGAGAAAATATATTTTACATAAACATGCGCGCGCACAAGTGTCATTGCACTGCGTGTGTTTTTTTGGTTGATAATATACAAATCGAATAAGTTAATAGAAATTGTCTACTGATCTATGAACGATCGCGTGGCGTTTTGGCCAGGCAATTCTAATACAGCGGCGTACGGCGGGTTCGTCGAGCTACGTCGTTCGGTCGCATTACACATTCGTGGCTTAATTTTAAAGCGATATTCCGAATTGCAAAACAATAGCGTTAATTTGGAATAAATAATTAGGGAGCCGCGGGAGTTCTTTGCAACGTGCGACAACGGACAAGTAAATTCATTTTATTAACGCGTTAAGTCGAAAGTTGTTTCTATTTTCGTTATTTACGTCAAAAGTTAAGATGTCCAATTAACGATAAAAAACGAGATCGGACCAATTGTACGTTGTAATTTTCGATAAAACCGTATTTATATATTATCTCCGTCATTGTACATTTATCTATCTTGGTTTCGGTTTCTTTGTAATAAAACGATTTTAAAAATAACTAGTTCCGTTTAAAAAATAGCGACCTATTAAAATCAAGTAACGTTGTCGTATGGAACGGCGGCGTTGCTCTTTCAATTATACATTTTTCTTTTACGATCTTTAAAGGACCGATATCTATTTTAAACGATTCGCGTTACAGAGACACGTTTATACCTAATTTTATTGTTCAGTAATTCCGACTATATTTACTTGAATTCAATTCGTTATTTCGAATTCGTTCGAACGTTTAAAATAAAACTAAATGGACTAACGTGTCCATTACAAACCGTACGTGCACCACGGGACAAACTAGGCCACACAAGTTTTGAGAACGCTAAAATTGCGAACAACTTACGGACCCATAAAAGGTTACATCTTTTGTACCTCCATCTTTTTACGCTTTAGAACTATTATCACTTGTCATTAGACAATTACTCGTATTTGACAAATTTAATAATCGTGTTTACACGACGCTTACGCAACTTGACGCCTATATTTCGTACATTATTACGATATTTGGAAATATTTATTTTAAAATTCTACTACTTTTTTTAGAAAAAAGTCCGTATAAAACTTGCTGGGTTTCACGTTATTAGAATATCGTTTTCTATGCTTAATATAGGCGGATAAATCGACAAAGCTCTGTTAATGCTTACCCCGATTACGTCCAATTTGTAATCCGACGCGACTGACGAACTTATTGAAATTGTAACCGCTATCCGAAGTAACGTACGTAAATCGCGATACGTTAAATATTTCGTCGAAATTCCGAAAACGCTCGGGTTAGAATTGACAAGGATTTTTTCCGGCGGGTAGTGGGAAGGAGAGTGCTAAGAAGTCCTCTTAGTTTTCCCAAGTCGCGTTTACGGTATTCACGGTTATTTATGATTTCGACTCGCTACGGGAACAGTGGCAACTCGTTTTTTCGGGGACGATTGCGAAAAGTTTCTTCGCGTTGCAAGGGATCAGTGTAGGTACGGGATCACCGTTGGGCGACCGCGGCGAAAAAATAAGGTAAAAAGTCCATTACGAACGGACGCGAAACTTTTTAAAGGAATCGATAATACGCCACATTATCGGAAATTGTCGGTCGATTTATCTCGAAGAATAATATTTATACGCCCGCGTTATCGAACGTCCCGAAAGCCCCGCGCGAAGACGTTTAGAAAATTAACTCGTTGAATTTATGTCCGTTACTATTCCCTTTGGGATTTCACTGACGGCGAGGGTTGCATATATGATAGACACACACACACATACACGTGGATATATATTTATATATCGAACCACAACGGGATAATGTGTATAGTACGCTTTTCAGAGTATTTTTTCTTTATTCGTTTTTGTTTAGGTGTTAATATCCGTAAAATTATTTTAATCTATCCAAACGCGAATGTTTTTATAAAAAGCGTATAAATTATAGAATACAATTTGTAAGACGGACGCTACGTAATTGAAACTATCGGTTGTTCGAAGCGCGCGGGAAGTAATCATTCGTCAGGACGAGACGTGAAATAATTTGCTAATAGCCGCACCGTAATCGGAGTAGTTCGGCAAAGTACTCGTTTGTTTCGCTTATTAAACGATTACGCGACGTAACGACGTTTTAATCACTCCCGAGTCACGTCGCTTTTTAGCGTAAAACAACGACGACGCGAAACGTTCGACATTTCATCCAAATTACGTATTTCGTACACACACACGTTTCAACTATCGCAACGTTAAACGTCGAGAATTTCAATTAGTTTCAGATTGTTTATATAAAAAAAAATTCGGACCGTTTAATAACCGACGCGAAAAAATTTAATAGATCGTCCGTTCATTCGTCGCGCGATGTTCCATAACAATATTTTAAATTTCGAACGACATATTTTTCGAAGCGTTGAATATTTATACGTTGGCCCGAAACTAACGATTTCCGCATAAAACGGCGGGTGTCTCCACGATAAAATTCGCAACTGGCTATTTTCATATTTAGTACCTAAATTAAAGAAAACAAATACGTGGAGGTGTTTTTTATATTAACATTTTAAACACCCCCGAAATAGCCAATTTGGGAAATACGAAATATTACGCGTTCTAACGCGGGGTAATAATCGCCATTTTCAAGAACGACATCCCGAGCTGTCGAAATAAATTTACGGGTCGCAAATATGGATCCATCCTGGCGTTTCGCGAATGACGGCCTCGATCAAATGAGCGCGATATTCGTTTAAATATTCTCTCCTCGTACAAAAACGGCGTTTGGTTCTCGCGGGAACATTATTGACGCGAACGCGTGTAGGTGTAAAAGTCAAAATCGACTTCGAAATGGCGGCGCTTTACTTTTTCGTTAGGAAAAGAACAATTCGCTTTTACGAAATGTACGTTCGAAAATAAGACGGTAACCTAAACAACCGCGACGCTCAGTTTTTCCGAATTTTCGTAAACTGGCGTTGTTTTCGCCGTGAAAGACGATTAACGTGTGTAGTGTTTGTTTCAATAAGAAGACCGCTCAAATATTTTATAATTTATCGTCGATTTCGCGATTCGAGTCCATATCGAACATTTTCGATTATTTTTTGTGTACCACGAAGTTTCGTCAAACGTCCGTTATTCGGTAACGTCTAACGCCAGCGAAGGACCTAAAAATAGGCGAGTATTTCGGGTACTTTTCAATTCGAAAAATCAGACGCCCGGGGCGTTTCAATTTGTCGTTGTTCGGCGTGATTCGTCGTTGTTAACTAGAATAGAAATCGTTTTTGTTTCGTTTTTCACGTACACGTTTCTACAGACGAAACGAGTGGTAAAGTCGCGTTTCCTATAATCAAAAATGATAAACAAAAAAAAAAAAACGATATCTTATAGTTTATTTCGTACGTAGAATAACACGAACCGGTGGTAACGCGCACAGCATATACACTATTTTACGACATTATTTTTAACAATAACGTATATACGATATTTCGCGTAATACGCGTCGTCTCGTCTCGTTTTACCGCGTGGAAATATTCACGTTTCACGACGAGCCGTTTGTTAAAAGTAAAAACCCGTGAAAATAAAACGACAACGTCGCCGACCACGGAATAAACGACGTAAGCGTACACTAATCTCGAATATATTAATTATCGCCGTATCAGTGAACGCTCGTTTCCCCAAATAATCTTGCTCCATTTTGCCGGGAACTACTGTAAACGGGCATTGGATCGCGTTCAAAACCCGAAAATACAAAAGAAATACTTTTGTAAGATCTTTGGCCATTTTATTACCGACCGAACGTCACGATAAATTAGCACGGTTCGGTCGGTTTGTTTTCGTGGCGAACGTGTCTTTACGATAAGACGTAAAAAAAACGTAACTTTCTTTCTTATAGCGGCTGCAAAAATAACGACGAGCCAGAGACGAAAAGTCGTAACGCGCTCCTCTTTGATATTCGTACGGTTTCTGGCCGTATCGGACGGCGGTTACTTTTTTACTAGTTTTGCGATCGGCGCACGTTCCAAAATCTAAAAACGTCCCAGTCGTTCGGTTCGGATTACGGAACGGACACCGGAATACAAGTGGAAGGAGAATATCCGAAGGTGCCCCGGTGTCCCCCCCAGCCTTCCGAATAGCGCGATTTATTCCTATCCCTAAATATAGCCGTTGTCCCTGCGATAAATATCCAAGACCGTCTGGTTCGTTTTCCTCGGCTAAAATATTGTATCGTCTCTATCTGCCCTCGCCCCATCCAATTCGGCAGTGTTCGAAACTTTCGGGCACGATAATAATTGAAATAACGACAAACGTGATTCGTCAAAACAGTTTGCCGATAGCATTCACGTTTGTTTATCGTTTCAATAGTTTTTTTTTCATTTCGTTTGCCGTACTTAAAACATTTATACATATATATATATATATATACGTATGGCTCAAAGACGAAACATTCGCGAATATGTTTATAGTTTATTTTTTTTTTTATAACGTTTAAGTACGAAGATGTCATTGGTACCTTTGCTAGTTTATATCCTCATATAAACTTTAGAGTCAAACGACTTTGGTTAAATAGTTCGCTCTAGTAAATAATTATCGTATAAGAGACGCCTTCGTGTATGCGAGTACGAACACTTTCGGTCGCGTTCAATATTTTCACTTTCGAGTATTTCTCACGGTATTTGAACTACAATTGTCGGTTACGAAAACTGTGGAAAATTTCGTTTTTATTAAAAAAAACTTCTTCGAGATATACACATACGTGGCCGATAAAAAGTAATATCGTCGTATTTAGCTACGAGTAGTTTAAATCGTCTCAAATTTTCTCCGCCAAAATGTCATTTACGTGCCACTGCCAAATATATCGACGAATATAGGTGGGGCAAAAATCGAACTTCCGTCGCGACCACTTTTATTTTCGTATTTCGACAATATTTCGAATACGTTTTAAAACGTGTTCGGTTTTTTTTTTTTCAACGCTCGATATAAAAGTGTATACGTTTGGATAACAACGTCGGATTTCACGCGTTGTTCGTTGACAATACGCGATAATTGCGTCGAAATTTCCGACCATGTCGATTGTCCGAAAACCGTTGTGCGCGAAGTATTGGTGGCCAAAACGGCCGGAAAATATATTACGTAAATATACGACGTCGTACGCGAAACTTTGCATATTACCAACCACCGTTCGGTCACGGTGTACACAGCGCGGACGTCCTCCAACGGCACCGATTGTTAGGACCCTATCCAATTCATAGCGCCGGTTCCCGGTGTAGTCGGTCAGTTTTAATCGAACTAAATCCCGAGATTATATTATTATAATAATCAAAACCGTCTCTCGTTACGCGACATCGTTAGCCATTTGTCTAACAGGGTTTCTTAGAGTTGTCCGCAGACTGTAATTACGTAATACGCGCGCGCGTGGTCCGGAGTCCGACGTAAGCCGCTTTTCCGAGTCAGTAATTTGATTCGTTATTATCGCGCGGTAAAAACAAACGACACGGCGATTTAAGCGTCGCGGGACAAGTTCAATATACGCGTATATTTCTAAAAACGGCCGTCCGACGGCATTTTATACGTGACCGATTCCGTAGCTCGTTTTTCGTCGTCTCCCCTTACGGTTTTACGATCGACCGGAATACGAGAAGATTTCGCTATATTTTTGAGCGCACGCACGCACATGTATAAAGACGTCACACCTAATGCTGTTTATCGTAACCTCTTTCCCTGTCATGTTCCAACGGAACGTCTACCAGATATATAACATATTTATCGTTGTTGAAAAATAAAACATAAGTAACTTCATTTCGAATTTTATTAATACACACATACGTATACATATTACGCATATGTATAGATATTTCGCGAGGGTCGAAAATGTTTAAAAAACGATTTATTCGATTTTTTTTATATAAAAGCCGATATAAAATACAAAATAAATAAATATTATTTTTACGAAATATTTGGTCTGAAAACATTTTTGTTTATAAATCAAACGGTAGAAAACAATCTAAAAGTATTAATATCGTAAAAATATAAATTCAATATATAATATTATTCGCAAGACGAAGGCGTTTTTACATTTTGTAAATCTTACTTAATAACCGTTCATTTACGTACGTAAAACTTTTAAACGTCATTTTTTTACCTTATTAATAAATTGATTAAAAAAAGTTATCGAATATTTTGTCGTTCAAAAATACGCAATTTTATCCAACAAAAAATTTGGAGGAATTTCGTAAAAACGTTTACGTAATTTATGTAAATTGAATTCTAATAACAACGAAGATGGTTTCGCGTTTCGTATTTTGTTTTCCTTATTCGCTCGTCACGTTATTACTTTAAATCTGCGTCGTTTAAACGTATTGTACTATTCGTTAAAACCGGAATTATATTTTTATTTAATACGTCGTATTTTCCAATTACGCAATTTTCGGATAGAACTCGATTTACGCGTGGACACTACATCTGTATCGTAATTAATTAGTAACTTATTGGCGAAATTCTTGAAAATAATAACGCGATACTTGTTCTATTACAATAAATTCGTTGGCAATGATTGAAAAAACAACTTTATAGTGAAATAATGGCCAACGGGGCTTTTCGATAAGCCTTTTCAGTATTCTATATCCTATACTATTTAAAACAACAGACGTTTATTTTTAGTAACCTAATATCATTATAAAGGCCTCAAACGTAGTATATTGCCTAGGGCTTCGGAAACTCTAAGACCGACACTGTTTGTTATGGTAATTGGTCGCACATCAAAGAATCGGACGATGAAAATAAATTACAGGACTTCCACCGTTATCCCGAAATAACCGGATGATTTTTATGATTGGCTTTTTTTTTAGACTGTAAAAAATTAAAAATCCAGATATTGTCAGCGCTATAATTAACGTGCCACTTCGAAATTATATTTTTGTCACGAAGTCAAAAACTGTTTAACGTTCTTGCCGTTGAAAGAATTACGTCGATACGTTTATTATAAAAAGAATCGCGCGTAGTGTACAGCACAATAATCGTCGTGGAAATTCGTAACATTTTTCGTTCAACATTTTCAGTTTCCTATCGTCTCGATGTAATCACAGTGGCAACAATATAGTTTGATAAAATTTAACGCGTATTTTTAACGTTGTTATTAAAACGTATCAAAAAATTTCGTATTAATTACAAAAAATAATTCAATTAGTTGGCAATTGTTATCGTTATTTTTTTTTTTTAGTAAAATAAAGTTAAAAGTTATTCGTATCCGAAGTAAATTGACTTTTTCAAATTATTTTTTAATAATTCGTATCAGGCGGGGAACGTCAATGACACTTTTAATGTTACTTCTAATAATAGGACATCGTTAAATGGTCCTTTTATTAACGTCGAAAGTAATTTTCGTATTGATATGGCATATATGTATATATATTTACACACGCTTCGAGTATTTTGGTATATTAACGGTAACACAAATTACAATATAAATTGTGTTTTGGACAGATTGTACGAAATTTTTAAAAAGTTTTACCGTTCGACGATTCCAAATTCAAAATATATGTATACATTTTACGCTTTATCGTACATAAGTAAAACGACGTCTCAACAGCTACGTTATTATTTGTTTTAATATTCACTCCGAAATGTCGTTATAATCCGACAAAACTGAAACTACTCGAAATTATTTCGCGTCTATATAGTTTTAATGAAAGAGTGGTGTATATTAGGTACACTTAACGTAACTTACGGGCATTATAGAAACTACGCTATTCTCGTAGGTGTGTCGATGGAAAAAACCGAAAGTTCGTAAAATTGTCAAAAAAAAACACACACACATACACAAAACGAACGAACAAACAAACGCGGAATAATAAAAAAATAAAAACCTACGTGTAATTTACGAACGAAAATATACAACACTTTTTAATACTTCTTAAGAAACAAAATTAAATTCGTATGTCTCGGCGGGCGTCACGAATTAATGGATACGTAAAACTTCTTAACGCCTCTCCAACTAACCAAACTTGGGCGATAACGATAAACGCGAAAATATCGTAATAATTTTACGGAATTCGCGAACGCCGACGACGGAATGTTATCTGAACTATCGGACGTCGTCGTTCAGTTTTTGGGGGAGGGGGGGGGCGTAGGAATTTTCGCCGGATCGTGGCCGAGTATTTATCCCCCTTACGGAAACCTGAACACCGGGCGACGTGACGAAAACGTTTGTATAATAGTGACCGAGGCCCGTAAGCGTGGCGATATATTGCGCGTCGTCGTGTACCGATCAATTAAAAAAGATCGGGCCGCCGGTGTTTGGTTGACAAGTTTATAATGTCGTTAGTTTCCCGTGTAGTATATAAAAACGCGATCGTATGGTAACGAAAACGTCGGTCGTCCGGTCGTTTTTCGGGGGTGGTATACGGCGTGGGAAAACGTCCCCGGGCACCGGCGGATATCAATCATCTACCAAGGGATCGTTGCCATTTTCGGCGGAGACGGTACAGCGCCGCCGTACGTCGCGTCGTACCTTTTATTTAAATACCCCTCCCCCTCCCTCGTTCGCGTTTTCCACGCGTTCGCGGCTCCACCGCCGTTTCCGTAACGCTTAAATATTTATCGATCGGCCGTCCGGAAAAACGCGATTTTCGTGTATCCCGCGTACGTAGCGCAAGTAAGGCGACGCCCGGTTATCTCTCGCGGTATCGCGTCGTGACGAACGCGCGCGCCAATTATTTATAAACGTGTTTCGGTCAGTGGTGGCTTACGGTTTCGTTTTCGCGCGTTTCTACGGGATTTTCGCGCCCGTAAGACGTTTAACGGTTTTACAAGCGAACAAAAAATGAACCTTACTCCGCAAAATAATAATAATAAATTCCGGACCATTGCCGATTCCCAAAAATGACCCAGCGTAACGTACCGTCCCGTGTCACGCTATCCAATTAACGGCGGAAGCTGTATAAAACTTTTGTATCAATTTTAACGCGTCGACCGTGTGTTCAAACGGGTAAAGAAACGAAACCGGGGGGAAAATAAAACTGACCTTTATAGCTTTTTCGCTTCCCCGAGAGGCATACGAAAATTCTACTTATAAATTATTCTCCGGTCCTTTTATTGGTTTTCGCGTAATACGGGCTTCCGCGCTTTCGCCGAAAACATTAATCACGGACATTCGGCGGAGTATTTACAGGAAGCGAGCGCAGGGAATTAACGGGATAAAACCTACAGTTTTTTGTAGTCGGTTAAATTTTTTTCCGGTCGTAAAAAAAGTACTCCCGTTTACGGCCCGATACACAATAAACGCGACAGCGCGATATTATTAAACCCCGAAACGAACGATGTTCGATTAAAATTTCGGATAACTCTGAACGTCCGAACGTATTTTAGGTACGCTTCTAATTACGCCTATCGTTTACGGGTATTATAGAGCACCTCCTTAAGAAGAACGCTGCTCCTCCTTCCGAAAAAAAAAACAAACGAAAACGGACGCGAAATTCCGTTCGCGC
>JAIPRN010000267.1:71084-100731 GCA_025469175.1 Geopemphigus sp. TES_GeoC_2020 | reverse complement strand
AATACGACATTTTCTTTCCATACTATTCAAAAAGTTATTAAAATACTAGAAAGTCACGAAATATACGAGAAACTAAAATAATAACCGCGAGATCTTCAAACCTATATATACCAGTCACGAGTATTTTGAAATCTGAGAAAATATAAAATTATTGTACATTACGAGTTGGTGGTGTTTTTTTAAATGCTTAGCTACCTACGGGTTGTTAATATTAACGTAAGTACAATTTTTTTTATAAAACTAATCTTTGTCATTTTTTCCCATTCTGCATCGTCTTTTGTTCGTCGTCCGTGACGCGGGAATAGACGTCAACGTTTTTCGCAGGATAGTTATTTATTATAAGATCGAGGAAAATAATATATTTAGTCATCTATCGTAGAATTACGCCTCGTGGCTTCCCGATTCCAACAAAAATGGCCGTGTATCTCGTTAAAGGAAATAACCCGACGTATTTCTACGATACAGGAAAAGGGAATTCTGCATGCCACGAACAAGTGCACTAATTAACTTATTACGATTATACTTCTCTCGTAGAAATTTGAAAACTCTATGGACTAATGGCTCACGAAATCGAATCACTTACGAACGCTTCGATCGAAATTTGAAAAACACGTCAACGATTTAAGCCCGAAAATTTTACGTCGTCGTTCAAATATTTCAAGGCGAATGAAAGTTCTTTACTATAATACACACGATAAATAATTTAAAATCAATTAAAACGACGAATTCGAAAAAACTAACTAAAAATAAAATCAAAATAATCACATTTTAAGGTTGTCGCTTTATTTCACATAGAAATAAGTAAAAAATACATAAAACAACATTTTCGTAAAAGTATTGATAATTTTATTCAAATTTCGATACACGTACATGTTTTGTAACTTGAGTAACCGTTGCGATTTTATCGTGCGTGTTTTTCATACGGTTGAATTTTGCGTAATAGTTTATATTTAATACAAAAAAGTTGCCATTTTTTGTACAGTGTTTCAGATGGTCATTTTGTTTTGTATAGACCGGGGAAATTATAAATTACGTTAATGACATTACATGAAGAACAAAAAATTAAATAAATGTTCGAGGAACATAATCGATACGGGGAATTTTTTTTTTATATGTACAATTTATACATCTATATAATGATCGGTAATGTTCACTTTTTAAACATCGTATAAGTAATTATATTTAACTATGTCACGAATGTGTAGTTGGATATTTTCGATCGCAGTTTTTGAATATTTAATGAAGAGCGTAGAATATTTTTTGTTCAATGGTAATGCGTATTACGTAAAATGCGATAATAATCACAGATTATATTATATAATATAATCTTTATAAATAATATTATATTATATAATCGGGCAGATGTAAAAACGCCTATACCGCCATTTAAATAGCCATTTAGCAATTATAAATAATACGCCTGTTTTTATTGAGGAGACAACACTAATAATTATATAAGGATTTCATACAGCACGCTTCATAAAACCACTGAATTGTCGAGCTATTCTTTATTCATTTTTTTCGACCGGTAGTAAAGGTACCACAAAGGCCAAGCAATAAAATGTGGTATTAATAACGTAAATTGTTTAATTACGCTTGGTTTCGCCTATTCTATTTTATGTCATTAATTTACCATATTTCAAATCGATGTACTTGTTTCATTTTTTTTTAACGACAATCTAAACTATTAATCCAAACCATTTTGCGTTAAATCCATACGTATTATATTTCCTACGTTACCCCTTTCTCTCGCCGTTTCAATTTATAATATCGACGGTTAACCTAACAAGAATAAAAAATAATTCCATCTAATAACTTCAAAAAACAAATTTATTCGATGAAAAGACATTAAATATTCACGCTTTAGTTGTTCTTTTCTTGTACTTGGATGACAAAAACCAGAAATTGTTCGTAGCATCGTGCTTATGTCATGTTTCTGCCAAATAATGATTTTTCTCTTTTTTACACGAACGTAATTGCGTAAATGTGTACGACTAAATTTGTTTCATTCCTTTTTACCATTATATCCGACCGCAAATTGAACGATCCATACACTTAAAAATATTCCTGCATATAAAGTCGAGTAAAAAAGTTCCAATACTTTAGTCAATATATATTCTACGACGGAATAATGTCGTAAAGCAAAATATAATTATGATTATATTTGAGTACACACAAAAATGCGTTTTAATTTTTTAACCTTTAAAATACGATTTTTATCTTCTATACTTAGATTAACATCAAGTGTGCTTATAATATTAAAATTAAAATAACTTTAGTAAATTATATAACGTTCCATTTAGCACTAAAAGGAATAAAAATTAACGCAGATGCTAAAAAAAGACAAATTAAAAATTTTTAATTAATTTATAACTATTCGTTAAAGGGTTAGTCTAGTAACTAATATTGAAAAATCGATTTTTGGATTATATTTTTTTTTATATTGTTTATATATATAGAAATATAGTAGAGGTCTATAGAAAAATTTCTGAGTTAAAAAATAAGCTAAAATGAATAAAAGTGAAGCGCTGCGCTGAGCGTGTCATAGCATGTAGCTGCCCGCCCGCTCTTTCTTTCGGAAACCTGCCATACTGCAACTTTTTACTATTGTTTTACGCATCTCTTTCCAGAGCGGCCTATCTTGTTTTATCTTAGTAAAGACTGTTTTAACGAACATTTGATTTTTAAAGCGTTTTTGATCAATCGAAAATCCAAAATGAATGTTAAACAAGGAAAATTTTGAATGCATTTTTCTCGAAACAACATTTTTTTTTTGTGCCATTGATTAAAACAAAACTACTCGTCTAAATAACTTGAAATTTTGTGGACATTTTTTAAATATATATGGCTATCGAATGAACTACGTTCATATTTATTTATTAATATTTATGATTTTTATAAAAAAATAGGTTGAAAAAACGTAAAATTTTTTGAAAATGCCACTTATGTTTTTTTATCGACGAAATTTTTTTCGGTAGTTCATTCGATAGAAACAGATATCTAATTTCAAAATCCGTTTGAATTTTTACTAACAAAGGAGATGAAACGGAGTAATCAATAGCACCATAAAAAAAGCACCATTTTCACTGGACAATTTTACCGCATCAAAGGAAAAATATTTATTTATATTTTTGTGATTCATTAACATGTTTTATTTAATATAAAAAAATTATAACTTTAAACTTGTTTCTTCTATGAAATAAAAATATACAAAAAAAAATCAGTTTTTTATTAGACTAACCCTGTCAGGAAAATAGATTACAGCAAACGCTTCGTAAGTAAGAACAGAATGCACTTTACAATTATAAAAAAAATTTTAAACGATTTTATTCCTTATGATTTTGTATTTATTTAAAAATAATATTTAATATCGTTCGTATATTTTTTAACTTCGAAAATAAACCTATACAAGTTATGTAAAAATATTTACCATAATATATACTGACACGTTGCGTGCCTCTCAGACCGGAAAAAATATAAACAATAATGCTATAATAATAATAATAATAACGAGTATTTTATTTATATACATATATGTACATAAATCAAAAATTGTAAATTTTATAAATTGGAATTTAAAAAGCTTATCGATTAATGTAATATATCAGAGTTACTAGAATTAAATATTGTGCCCTATTATAAACGAAACGATACTATGCGCGATGTAAATTAAAGGCTAATGACCTTAACTGTAGAAGTCTGATTAAAAAAATAAATATAATACAAGAGACCATTGACGAAAACAGGTGTATAATTATGGCCATACATACAACGTATTATCAATCGCGCAATAATCATACTCCGTGGTTCAATTATAGGGTACGTGAACAACGCACTTTATTCAACAATTTATTGATTGTCGTGTGCCACGACTCGAAGACTTCAATTTTTCAAAAACGATTCGCTTTATTCGAAAATATTGCATATAATTACTTTCCGGTAAGAATATTAATCGCTGAATTGTTCTACGGTATTATACCATCGATAATATTGACGAACGCACACGGTAAAAACACATTGATTATATGGAAATATCGCGGCACGTTTAACGTTTTTCCTCTTTGCTTTATAATAACTAGAACTATATACATCATAAATATTACTAAATAATCGGAAGAGTAATTAATTTAAACAAAAGTCGGTGTAATTAAGGAAACGACCGAATAAGTTCGTCTATAGTCACAAATATTAAAATATCGAAACGATTACATTATTTAAAACGTTCATAGGCGTCCAAAAATGTTTCCCGATTTTCATCCACAAAACTTCGGAACACGTCATAGATACCTCTATAAGAAGCTGTTTAGTTGAAGTTCAATGTTTTCTTTTACAAAACTTATTTTGTATAAAAAAAAAGATAAAAAAGAAGCTGTTCCCGAAAAAGGGCCGTTACAAAAATTGATAATTATACGAAATCTATATTGAAATCAGTTACGGCGCAAACACTTGTCAATGATGTGATCTTCATCGATTAAAATGTCGCTATCAAACAGACCGCGAATTGCTAAACGAACATTTTTAAACACTTCCGTCTGGAAACGGGACAAATATTCTTTATATAGCGCGTATTAATTAAAATGTATTAACAAACGCTTATGTGTTTTGTTTAATCGTGATTAAAATGTGTATTCCTTATGTAATGGAAAAAGGTATTACTCGAAACGCGCCTTTTTTTAAATAATTTTTGTTTTACGTAAAGAGGTACACGATTTGACGGGACATTAATATTTTGTTAGGACACATGTTGTTTATTCGCGAACTCTATAACAACAGTCCGCTCACGTCTATGGCGATATTTATAATATTATTTAGAACGTTAAAATGTATATTATTTATGTAATGGAAAAAAGTATAGTAAGTAAAAAACTCATCTTTTTAAATAATTTTTTTTATCGTATGGAGATACACAATTTGACGGGACATTAATATTTTATTAGGGCACATGTTGTTTAGTCGCGAACTCTACAACAGCAGTCCGCTCACGTCTATGGCGATATTCATAATATTACGCAGTTAAAAGCGTATACATACTATACTACAACAACCACCAACTAGTCATAATTTGTATATAATATTATTTTAGTAAACATATAAACGTGTGTGTGTGTGTGTACACCGTCCGAAACGTTTGTATCGCAATATGACTGTGAAGCTGCTCCTAGCAATTTTCCGGATCACATTCTTTCCGACACGTATTGTCCTACCCCATATGATAGTAACAACAATCTCAAAACACTTGCATACGCACACACACACACTCACGTGATACCTACGGTCGCATTCCGTATATGTTACGCATAATGGGATTTTTTTCCATATGGTGCTTGAAAAGCTTCGTCTTTTTTTTTTTCGTTTTCGGTATACATACGTATAATCGAGTTAATGTTATCGTATCGGCCATAAATTCGCGCGGAGTAAAAGAGAGACCCTCGTATAAAGTTTTATTGGGTATTATTATTATTATCATTCTTATTATTATTCCGTAGACCACGCAATTGCGTGGCCTACGATTTCATTCTGCTCGTAAAAAAAATTCAAAATCTTTTGTGGGTGCATAAATGTATTTATATTTATTTATGTAATCGTACGTATAATATATACATTTGTTACATTTTTTGACAGTAAAAATATTAAAATTTTTTTTTTATTTATCCTAACGCAACTAAAATCCATTCGGTAAAAATTTAGAATTTTCTTTTTTTTGTTTATCAAAAAATATATAATATGCGTATATATCGTGCATTCGGATTTTCAATAAACCACCGACAATTGTTAAAATTAATATTTTCAAAATTCCAATAAAGTAACGCGGTAAAAATGACACTTGAAATTATATATATGCATAATTATTCGTTTAATTATTTATTTATTTAGTTATTCGTGTATTAATTTATTAGTTTATTGTATTTATTTTAATTATTTAATTTATTCGCTTATTTTATTTAATGTATTTATTTATTTATGATTTACATTTGCATTAATTTTATTTAAATTTTATACGTGAAAATTTCAAAATGAAAGTAGAAAAACGAATTTATTTGCTTTAAATAAGAATAACTGAAATCGTGATTAGCGAGTGTCATAACGATTGAAATCGTAACAAACAGAAACGTGTCGATAGATATAAATATATATAAATCTTTTATACATTGTGTAAAAATTGCGTCTGTGAAATAGATAATTTTTTGTTGCAAATACAATTTATTACCTCGATCAAATTTATATTCGTGAACTTTTTGAGGTTTATTGGTTTGACCATTATTTCGACAAGCTATTATTGATGGGATTAAATTGATATTAGATTGAAATGGAATGTTTTACGTACATAATGTAGCTGGAATTCAACCAATAACAAACAATAACTTAAAGTTTTCGTACACAGCGACATATTCTTGTTGTTCTTTAATTGGTGAATCGCGGTTAGTTAAATGTTTAACGTGCAAAATTATATCAACGGCTTCAAAATCGTGAGCATTTAGTGGACATACGTGGGGCTACAAGGCGCCATCGCCATAAAAAACGCGTAAGAAGACGTTTTAATTTCAGTCGTAAACCGTATTTCAATATATCCGAATGAATAATTCGATTTCAGCGTATTTACAACTGATGTAATATAGAAATGTTTCGAAAAAATATATTATTGCATTACCGAAAACTGGTCGGGGGACCTTTTGTTTTATAAATACTATACTAGTATAGTCGTATTTTTTTTTCGTTATTCGTATAAAAAAAGTGAAAACATAATGTATAATTAAGCGCGGGCCAAGTACCTACGTCATTTTAAATCGCTTTAATCGAATTTCTCGAGTAATATTTTATTCGGGGGTAGCTCGGCACATTTTTAAAACGCAATTTCTAACTGGGATTTGATTATCGCGGCAGTGTTTCCAGTCATTTCGTAAAACTGGAACGCGAAAATTAATTATATCCTTTTTCGGAAAGATAAAAGCGAACCGATTCGAATATTAATCGAACGTTACTGAAGTAATATGCCCAAGCGAGTATCGTAAAATTATTAACGCCATTTATTAGGACCAGTATCGGCGTATATTTTCTACCAATTTTGAAAAGAACCCGTTGGAATGTTTTGTCGGAGATTTTAATATTGTACGTTTATCTATCGTTGGCTACATATTTCTTTATTGGCTATAGGTTTCTAACGATATTTTTTCAGTTAAATGAAAACGTTTCACAAACATAAAAAATATTACGTTACGTTATTCGCGTTTTCAAAACTACAAAAATGATTATCGTGGACGTCTGATAGGGTGGCGCACAATGGTTTCGATCGTTAAACCATTGTAATAGAGAAATAAAAAATTACGCGAAATTTATGGACGTAAATATATAATAACGTAACACGAATTTATAAAGAAATATTCTCGTCTTTAATGAGTGGGCGCGGGATTTTGATTTTGTTCGAAAGTAGACATCTTGATATACGTATCAGCGATTCTAACAATTGTAAACGTCTCACAACAATATAATGCGAGAGACTTAGTGAAATAACCCGATAACGACTAGATTGTTCAAAACTTTCCACTTTTTCAGAAAGATCGATAAACTTAATTATAAAATCTACAACGCGCACACTGGTATATGCTACCAGATAACTTTATTTTAATTAAAGCAAATCGGTGTTTTATATATATATTCGTAAAACGAAAATATCGGGAGCGTTTATTTTTACATATATATTTATGTAGGAATACAATAAATTAACGTAATTTTCGAATATATTCGCAATTGACCGATTATAAAAATACTCAAGTTAATAGGGATACTTTAATTCATTTGTTTTCGTTACACTTCCCATGACCGCCCGATATTTTTTTTAAACGCGATTAATTTATTTAATACGGTACCATATTATTGTCGTTTCAAACAATTTTGTATTATTAAAATTACGACTCTCCGAAAATGGCGGAGAAAATTTTGAAATTTAATCATTCGATGTTCCGTGTGACAAATTCAAGTTTATTCCAGTGCTATTCCACAGAACATATTACTCAGCATACATAATTCGAAAGTGTATTTGAATACAAATTCGTATACTTGATGAATCGTATAACTCTACAATGGCATATTTGATTCAAACTTCAACAAATTTCCAAATTGCATTTTGTCGGTGTTTCGACGAAAAGTGTATATTTCATATTTGTGTTTTGATATTCGTGTTTTTTTTTTTGTAAATATTAACAAAGATTCGATCATTTAGCGTTTAAAATTACCGATTTGACCGATCAACGTGGAGAATCAACAAATTTCGATGGTTAAATACATTTAATTACAATAGATTGACTATTGTAGGAATAGAAGGAACATGAAATTTAAGGGGTACGTGACGTCTTATAAACGAACTAGAGAAGGAGAAACAGATGCCTAAAATGATCAAACGCTAATTTTCCGCGAATAATTTATTTATACACACACATATATATATCAAAGTTAAATTTCGATATAATTTTGATAAATGACATTTTGTGTCAGTTTTGGAAATGGGTCACGAACACTAATTCGTCGAAAACAAATGGTCGAGAAACAAACGATGAAAATGCGTCATTTCTATTCGATTTTTGCAGTGAAAACTGTACCAGGATATTTGATAAAGACCCTAGGGTATAGGCGACGAAATTGAAATTATATTGAAACAATAATTTGTCGAAAAACCATCAAAACTTATCGAAGAACATTTGCCGCTATATATAATGCATACGAAATGAAATAAGCTTCTACTTGACGAAATTGTCTATAACCCTATAAAAAAGTTTGCTTCTCGAACAGTATTTCGTTCTTGTGAGAACCATAACAGACGTCGACTGTTCCGTTTTGCCTCGCAAATGTCCACACATTATACCAAATATTACGTCGACCGCTGTAGCCCGTAACCCTCGCCGTACGATCGATTTTCATTTCAATGGGTCGTCGGAGGTGTTTTGGAAAATATTATGCGGTGACTGCCGGTTAAAGTTAGGCCGATGAACAACATAATAATAATAATAATAATAATAATAATAATAATAATAATATTTTTCTTGGTCGTCCTCGTCATCGAGTTGGGTCGTGACGGCCGTTCGCGTGTCGGTAAATTGTATTGATTGGATATTGGACCCAAGGGTGTTGTGTTCCTCGTCGAACGCACTCGGGGACCGAAATAATTAATTCCAAAGCGTTCGATCCGCCGCTATGCCTGCTGCGGGACGACGGCGGAGAATCGGGATGAACGTAAGGTTCCATATTCTTAGGAAACGGAACGCGATCGTTACGAAAGCGAATTTTATCGTGACCTCCTGAATGCTATCGATATTTGCATAATATACAGCGCTCGTAATCATAATTATATACGTGAGATTCTCTTTGGACCCACTAAAACGAGACACCACGGCGCGGTGGCATAAACAGAACGCGTAACACAAAATCGGCACCGAGTGTCACCAAGGCCGCCGGTAAAGGCGGAGATGGTCTCGTCGTATATTTTATTACGTGTCGAATAGAAGCGTCACGGTTTTTTTTTATGTATAAGCAAAGCTGGGTATAGACGTTTTTAAAGTTAAAATTAACTTATTTAACTCGTCGTTTTTTGTTTTTTACATTTTAACGTTATTCGTTAATTTTCCAATAGACGTCAAATGAATTTTATACAAAACGACTTATATTCATTTAAAAGCAAACAACGGATATTTGAAATATTCATATAAATATTAATGAATCTATACAATATATTGGCCATCACAAGACAACAACAGTTCGAAAAATTCGAAAAACAATCGAAACGTATTTTATTTCAAATAACGCTATTACGACGTGTCAACTTATATATTTCTGGTGATTTCATTTTACTTTTAGAATACGGGATATCGTAAAGTTCAATGCTTTTTATTATCACTATCCCGAAAGTTTTTTTTTCGAGTTGCACTTTTGAACTGAATGGTCGACATATAAGACGTTGGAATGTTTTAAGTCATTTTTCGTTGGAATTTTTTTTTCATTTTACAATATCAACTATAAACTTAGTCTTATTAATGTTTTTGAAAATTACCCAATTAACTTTTGAAGTTAACACAATAATATATATTTTACGCGATTCTTTTTATACATTTTAAAATTAAGTTAACGTGTTTAGCACCGATTTCATGTATGTCAAATATCGATATTCGGTTATGAATTAAAATTTTCTTAAAAATATACATTTATATATATAGCTCATTGGAGACAAAGTTTATTTTTATATTAGATATATGGAATAAATAATCGTTATTTATTCGCGTATTATTGTTGTGATTTATGAATACGATATTGTAACTATCGTCTGATAACCGTGTATTTCTGTATTTTCGTAACGCAATACGTATCTCGATTAAATAATAAAAACACGAAACCGTCGACGTACATAAAAACGGCCACGGTAGTAAGGAGAGGGTGACGGGCGGTTTCGAGATAAAACGACAAAAACAAAATATACTTTTTTCCTCGCGTCGTGTATTATATGATCGGGGACTGAAGGTTGGTTTTTTCGTCGGTGGATAATTCGATGAGTATGACGAATGATGTGTACACACACACACACATATACGTTCGTACAATCCATTTATTTCTCAACACAGTCATTTCTTATGGTAATTCTTTACGTTCTGGCGTCGTCGTCGTGTGTGATACATTTTCGAGTTTTCATTAAGAGAATGGGAGCCTGTGTGGTAGGAGACGAATCCGAAAATTCGTCGACGGGTTTCGCTTTCATTTTCTGTCCCACGATTTGCCACCACCGCGTACTGCTGCTCATCTATCTGGCAGCACATTTCAGACGCGCGCTCCCCCGAAGAAGGAGTAGAAGGAGAATAACAACACGAACCGTTTTTCGCATTATCCATTACCACCCACATTAAGCACGAGACAATGGAAAGTTTGTTCGTCTCAAACGTTGTCATTTGCATATTTTTACCACACAAACTTATATCTACGAAACTTAAATCGTAATTACGGTTTTAAATATAGATATGTTTTGTTCGCGGTCGTCGTTGTAGTCGCAAGCACTTTCGTAATTTCGACGTTTCATCCTCGTACATTTCGTTTTAAAAATCACCTAAAATGCTTTTTCGAACTAGTTACCGAATTTTAAAAAAATGTACGGTAACCGTCAAAGGTTGGGATATGCATATTTTTGGTGAAAATAAAAAAAATACGTTTCGTTACATTCCGGATTCAAAGTCGACGTATTCGTTAATGTTCATTTTTTGTATATTTTAACGTGATATTCAACGACATTTTAAACGAATATTTTGGAAATTTTGATTCTTTTCGAATCTTTGGGATATATTCGACTAAAATATTGGGAGAAAATATGTAAAACACGTTCAAATAACATAATTTCGTTATTTACGTCTGGATAATGTGCATTAGTTTGAGAATTAAAAATTATAAGTTTTTTAAATAGTGTCGTAATTATTTATTTAATAATATACATTTTGAAATAAAGTGTTTGCCTGTTTTCTTAATAATTATTTACAAATTTTTGTTCAGAATATTACTAAAAAATATCAACCCTTTTCGTACATTAGAGAATGGCGTATTCGAATATTTTCGCTTTTTCAATGTATATTTTACAGAGCATATAAATCCGAACCCAAGTTATCGCATTATTTATTTTCTTTGCATACGAAGTACACAAATATTTCGCAAAATTTCCATTATTCAAGGAGATAATTTCAAGAAATGTTCGTTTTCAAGAGTAAAATCGATATTATATCGTAAAATAAAATTAACGAAAACAACTTTATAACCAACTTCAAAGTTTTACACTATAAAAATATGCCGAGTGATATTATAATACTAACTGTCGTGCTGACTAAAATAGAATCGTTTGACGTTTAGTAATAGAAAAAGTGCTGATCATCATCGTCTTATTGAAATAGTTTACGCGATTTTAGAATTCTAAAAAGTGTAAAATAATCCTACTGGTAGTTTAATTTTATTCGAATGAAACGCGTTATTTTCAAATTTTTCTTTATATATGAAGAACGTCGTTTCTCGTTAACGTATAGCAAAGGTCGTATTATTTTTAAAAAATTCACGGAACACGCTTCTTCACACGTTTTGTTAGATTTGGTTTTTTTTTCAATATTTACTAGGTATGGTTTTGCGACCAAATAAAATCATGACGCCAGACTGTCAGAACGCTATAAAATTCAAACGCATTTCTTTTTTTCTCTCACATACACACACTTATACAAACGTGCGCATTGCACATACTCGTACTCACCGTCGTGGGTCGCATATTCTTTTGAGTAGAAAATGTCTTTCGTTTCAGATAAATCACCAAGTTTATTAGGTACCGGCCCGATCCCTGGCTTTTATTCACAAGGGAAGAAGGGCAAAATAATTCCGAAATAAATCGTGGGTTAACCGATTTTCTGTTTCGCGGGGTTATTTCCTTTATTTTTTCTCCATTTCTATATATCCAACGAATTGATATGCAAAGAGGATTCCTTTTGTAAATAAGACCTTTTAAGCTTCAAAACGTATCTGACTGGCCGATATTAGAAACCTATGGCGTGTGCCATAGGAAACGAGATAAAACACTTTTTCGGTTATGCAAACCATCCTCGATTAATTCGTTTGTTTGACACATTTCCGGAGAGAATTTAACGGTTCATAACGTATTATTCTTTTTTATTCTTGCGAATAAATACAATTCATCTACCCCTTAAACCGAATACCGTATTTGTATTCTCTATAAGTAAATCTATAATCGAAAACGAAACGATTAAATAGAATTCCGAGGACAAAGTACTGAATAATATTATACCTACGATTGTTATGTAAGTACGTATTTTTTTCCTTTCTTCTGTGCATCCAACTATACTGTAATCGCAAAGTATGGCAAACGCACACGATACAATATATCGATAAAAAACAACGATTTTCACGAATTAAATCGTAGTCGAATATTAACGGATATCGAATAAAATGTATTTTTCTTTAATACATTTTTCTTGTTAACGCAAATTATCGCGTTATTTGTTTGCCTACCGAATTTGACCGACTCGACGATACGAACTCGAATCAAATAGACAAGAGTGTTTTACTTAACTTACGTGTCGTTCAAAATTTTAAATCAAATCGTCCTACAAGGATGAAGAAAAGGCGGTTAGGTCATTATTGTCGTACGGCCATTATTGGACCGGCCTTCCTTCGTATACTATCCTACGTGTTAAGTGTCCTTAAAATCACGCCATTAAGCGTCTTTGCGGTGAATAAAACGAATAATGAGTCGGTGGAACGAAGGCCGTACGTAATATCGATATTTGTACCGCGTGTCTGGGGTCCATAGGTATATTTCGGTCTTTTTAATTACGTATACCTAATAAGTAGCCTCGCTAAATTTCGCCGTTTCTTAGCACTAAAAACCTTTTCGTGATGGTATTTTATTTTTTATTTTATATTTGTTTTACTAATTTTCCTTTCAAACATCAGGTGTCAATGGTTCGACTATCGTCGTATGACAAAGGTACTTTTACATTTCCATTGGTTGTCCAATTAAATTACTATTGTACCAGTCAACAGAAATTACTGCAATTACTCGGACGCGTCTGTGTTCGCAGTTACGTGACAAAGTCGTGTATAACTTCTATTCGTAAATTGTTCGAAAAAAATTCGAAAAAAACAAATATCGATTTTAAATAGTGATAATACGATTAGTACGTGAGGAATAACGTAATAGTGCACGACCGGCAATATAATATTAACGCGTTACGTTGTACGGAAAGTTGTCCCGTTCGAGTTTTCCATTTCAGGTGTATAAATAGACTAATCCTACACAGGGCCTAATTCGATTACAAAAAAATAGATTCACGGTATAATATTCGCAATAAATATAATTTCGATTTGCTATTTCGTGTTGTATATTCCGGATTAATCGGCCACTTTGACTGGCGTTTCGAATCGTCTTTTCCCATAATTCTTTCGGCATTTTCACTATTGTCCACAAAAAACGGCTGCTGTATTATCTTCCCGTTCGATTATTCCCGCACATTGTATACCGCGTTCCTTAGATTATATTAATATTTTGTGAAAACCGTAAAAATCGATTTGGGTCAATCGCTGTCTTGATATACTCGATACGGTTACATCCGTGTTTAAATTGACGAATAACCGCACGGGAGGTTCATTTGAAATACAATATTGTCCGTTGATGTTGTCAAGCATGATATCCGAGTAGTATCACTTACATATGGGTAAAATTTGGTGATTGAATTGCAAGGGTGTGAGAGTGATACTCCTCTACCAGTCCCTTAGGTATCGTCCCTAACGGACCGCATGTCGAAAATACCGTAAAAACTCTGAAACCACGTTTTCTCTTCCCCTATTTATATATATATATAGCGTTTTTTAAAGTAATTTCGTCGAAAAACTATAACTTTCGTAATATTTCGACACGACGTATTTTCGAAATCATATCCGTATCTCGTCCCTGTGCACGTGCAACGCTAGCGGCGTATTTAGCGTAAAATCGTGTCACGTTTAAGACGTTTCGACCCCGGTTAGACGTGCGAGTATATATTTAGGGATAAAGTGTCCCATCGATAACATACATAGAACGTTTTTCGCGCGTACGGTTTCCTATTTTCGTTCCGCGTTAATTCATTATACGCGAACCGGAACTATGAACGCGAACACGATCTCGGGGGAAATTCGTAAAAAATAACGAGTTTAAAGTTTCTATCCTTTCGAGAAAATATAACGTAATCTCGGCGATTGTTCGGCGGTGATTCGATGGCAGTTAGTTAGCGTGAAGGTGATTGTTTGTTTTTGTTCTTGGCGCGCGACACGATTGTTTGATGGACGAAGTCGTACGGTTTTCGTTCGTTTTGTCAGTCGGATCTTTTTCTATATCTCCACCCTCCCGTACTTATCTATCACTACATACCTTTCCGCGGCGATCGATTATATTATATTCTGTCGTCTATTTCTCAATCAAGTTTACCGTGTACCCGAGTGACCGATTTGCTGCGACATATGCGACTGTCCATATATATATATATATATATACTATGTCGCATACGTATTTATAGGTATAAATTTTGTTCCCCTCCACAACAATAAAACCGTCGTCCGCGTGACTTATCACATATGTGCGTGCGTGCGTGCGTGTACATAAGAGTGTGTCCGCAGTTCGGTAGTGTTCTCGGAAAGAGTTTCCGTGACTATCGTGAAATAGTCACGGCGCTCACGCGTGTATTTTAAAAGCTTGATCGATGAACTTTTTCTATTATAAACGATGGACGGTCAGCGAAACTTGTACGCGTGGCGCGGCGAGTGTGTGTCCAAACGAGTTTTAAACTGTTATTAAAACTTGTGCGTGTGTTTTTATGTATATATATATACACGTTTTTTCAGTACGTTTTATTGAGCATATAACGTGAAAACTTTCAGACGTACGACCGAAGAAAGAAGTGTAACGCGGCGAACGCTTTTTCAAATATAATAAATTATATATATATATTTACGATAGACGAGCGGTGCACTCGTCTAAGGTTTTTATATATGCCTCGGCGATTTATTTTTTTCTCTCCTAATCTTTATTTCACTCCCTTTTGGCGGAAGGGAGAGGGTATACGATAAAACACGATTATAGACAGTCGCGTAGCTAGAATGTTCTTCGGAGCTGATCGTTTGTGGCGTTGTGACAAAAATGTTTTAACGATTCTACACGAATTTAACATCCTTAAGTCTTGGCGATCTTTTAAAAAAATCTTTTTTAAATGCAGACAATTTAACAGACCGGTGTGCGTGGTCGATTAGAGCGAAGACTATTGGAAACTACATCAATGCTCGAATAGTTTTTCACAAAAAGGTGCGGGATTCGGATACTTTAAGAAACTAACTGGAATTTCTATTAAATTCGTCCGTTTAGTAGTTAACGCGTAATATTTTCAACGCAATGCGTTAATCGCTACCAGAGATACCGTTTAAAAATTATCGTTTACCACCACCGCAGTTATAGTGATAAATAAGGAACGAAACAGCGATCGTTAGATTTCTATTTATAGAAAACACAAAATTATAAATTAAAAATCTATTTTTGGATGGAGATCCTCTCCCCCCTCCCCTCTGTCGGGTTAGAATATCCGTAGAACTTTGACTTATGCCATTGATTATAGATCGTGATTTGTACTCACTTCAATGTTGTTGATGTACCATGTGACATGAGCCATGGGATACGTCATTTTAGCGGTACAATTTGCCTCCATGAATTCGCCAATTGCGTATAGTTCCCGGAGACCTTCTATCCTCGGAACGTCCTCTGGAAATGCTACGAAAACATAATATCGTAGAATACACTGTTAATGTTTCGTTCGGGCATTGTAAAACATAATATTTTTTCGTAAAGATAACGCGAAATTTTAAAACGTATTTTGCGGTACGGCGAAATTTCGAATAAAAATGTATACGTTTATTGTACAAACTCTATCTGTCAATCGAACAAATTCTATTAAATATATTAAGTATGTGCGTAGAGATTTTAAACGAAAAACCAAACGGAAACACGGCTATAATGGCCGTTCGAGGTAAAATTTTCCAAACACAAAACAAGTTATAAATAATTCGTCGACTAAAACACGTCGTTGGTTCAATATATTTAGACGTTTTAGTTATATATGAAATACGAGAAAACGGTTAATCACGAGACAGTGGAATATTTAATGGCGGGAAATCGTGTAGCCCACGAGACTAGTTGATTTCACGCGGATTTCGGTCTTGCGATTCTCTCAACAAACGGTGCAACGATACAAAGGACGAATACTGACGATCAATAATGTTTTCGAGTGACTAACGACGCTGACGTTATAAAAATATCGCCAATGTTCGCGAGCAACATTTTGCGACAACTGCGGAATTCAAAATTATGCGGCAAGCACCACGGTCTCGACGATAAACGTTGAAACTGAACAAGTTTCATAAACGTTCAAACGTATACGTAACGTGGAGTTTCAAAAATTTTAGAACGACCGCGAGATGTTAGACGGTGGTTTGGTTCGTTTTACGTTGTTTACGACGACGTTGCACGATTCTGGTAACGAGCGGATATTAATCATTTATGAAGTACGTCGGCCAAAACAATACGAGTACGGTTAATTATCCGTCGGGGACGCGTTTTTGAGACGCTAAATTTTGAAACGCAATCGTTTGAATTACGATCGTATTGCCGAAAGTTTTGTTATGGTATCCGTCGAAATTCAAAAACTATACAAATCGTTAATCAACGGCGCTCGGCAATTAATCTATTACATTGATTATCGCCACGTTCGAATCGATATTAATTAATCATATATATATACGTGCGTGTACCGGGCGTTTATTTATGTTCAGCGTGCTAGTTTCTTTCGTAAATAGCGCGTTTCTTATTCAAACATTTGTATGCGTTGAATTCAATGAATTCAGATCACGAACGACTTTTGAAGTTTACTCAGGGGAAATATGAATTTCAACGTTCAATATTTAGTTCGCATTGTCTTTGAATATCAATAATGTACATTCGAAAAGAAAAAGTTTTACAATTTTACACAATACTAACGCGAACGAAATATGTTTAAACTTCAAGACGGATATGAACTTGATTTATATTTAATTAACTTTTACAAATTGCTGCTTTATGGCGAATGATCGATTCGTAAACACACCATACGCCGGTTATTTACAAATAAAACTGCTTGAGTTCATATATTTATGAAGGACCGCAATTAGTGCACTGTATAACGTTAAATTCGCAACGGCGTTGGAAAATTTTCGAAATTAATGTGTAATGATATGCGTGCATACCATAATTTAGTTTAGTTTATATAAAGAAAAACATTCTGTACAAAAATATTGTAAGATTTCTTAATAAAATGAACTGCCCCTCGACCTTCACGGAATACCGACTATATTAAAAGAATTAAACAGAAAACAAATTTGAAAGTAATAAATATAATATACACGAAGAATGACTACCGTAAGGGTTAGTGACTAGCTAACGGTAAATCGACTGACCGCTTGCAGCACAATAAAAAAGGGACAAAATCAAATACTCTGATAAACATATTAATTTAAAAAGAACGATGAAGGTCAAAAAACCGGAGAAATTATATATGTAGCACCATTCTGTAGGATATAAATACACATAATGAATGTCGACCGTAAGGGTTAATAACTAAAGTACGCCGGAATGCTCGTGACACGAAGGGAGAAAATCTAATATATTTACGAACTACAAGAAACTGAACACATTCCACAGAAAACACATTCGAAAGTAATAAATATGAAAATAAATATGCACGAAGAATGACGACCGTAAGGGTCGATGACTAACCAACGGCAAAACGTCCGACCGCATGCAGAATAATCAAAGAAAAAGGATTAAAATAGGATACTCTCACAAACACGTTAATTTAAAAAAAAAAGAGCGACGAACGCGAAGAAACCCGAGAAATCGTACACATAGCACACATGAAGGGTACCCACCGTAAGGGTTATTAACTGAAAAATGATAAATCGCCCGACAGCCCGCGGTACGAACGGACAAGGTCGAACATCTTTACAAATCACATAAAACGGGACAAACTACACAGAGAGCGCAGTTAGAAATAATAAACATAAACACACACGAAGGACACACGAAGTTACTGACCAAACAACAGTAAAATACGCAGTGCGCGGAATAATTTCACACGCCGATACTAAAAAGTGTATCCAAAATCAACCAAACAAAGGAACTCAAGGACACAACCACTACAATCAACAACACCAGATGTGCCGATTTCTATGAAGACGTGACCCTCGAAGCTTATGTAACCCGGTCATTACGCCTCTCATCCCGGCAGTCAAGTCAGGCCCAGCAATCTAGTAAGGCCCAGCAGTCGAGTCCGGCCAGGACGAACAGTCAGCACGGGCTGCCGGCCAAGCAGTCATCTCGGTGACGAGTTTCCCGTCTACTCGTACGTTACAGAGGAGTCTCTCAGGTGGAGGAGTCTCTCGTCGAGCAGGATAGAGGAGGTTATTGTCGGCGCAAATTCACGGCATCTGACAGCGTTCCAGCTACGAGCGATTAGGTATATTCAACAAGTCGGTATTCCGGAGGACGAGTCCAGTTATTCGTTATCAAAAAACTTGCGTTTTTATTTCAACATTTGTCGGTGGATTCGTGGAACGAAGGCACCGACCCAACCTTTTCCTCACATCTCTACGTAATCTCGCGAAGTCGAACACGGTCAGTTGGGTAAGAGAACACCATTCTGTTCGTTTTTACCCTCACTCTTAAGTGCGTTTCAATATTTTAATCATATTCGTTTGTACGACACTTCTCGATTGCGTTCCTGAATAGTTCTCGTATTCACGACCTTGAGATAAATAACTGTAGTAACTCAATAAAACTTTCCCCTGCTCACCTATTACCACGTACCTCTCACCATATTCTCCTACAAGTTCCCCTTTCACAGATATTATTTCATTTATTCTTCTATTTTTTTCTATTATTTTATTTTATTTTTTTATGAATTATTACAAATGTTTACATCGACTACGATATTTCGATGGGAATGTTCACAGTTAAGACTTCATGCCGTTTATCATTTCGACTGTATTGAACGATATTAAAGTACGAGCTGTATTTGCAACGTAAACGACGAGTTACGAAAATTAAACTAGCATGTCGAGTGAACGTGTTAACAAGCGAATAATAGTAAATACGAATTATTGTACTGCTGTAAATCGATTTCTTACCGATGATCGTCATGTTTGCGTCTTCGACCACTGTGGGAAAATTCGGAGCGTCCGTTGACACTTCGCATTTGTAGTTGCCTTTGCTCATCCTTGTCAACGAGTGCAGTATCACTTCGTTGGCCGTCGACTTGCTTTCCTGTAGGAAATAATAATAAGCGAATGATTCGCGCGAGAATATGAACAACGTTGTTGTACAACGTACAGTCGTTCCGCTATATATTTATCATTATAGTTCGTTTCACAGCACTAGATATTCGATTACAGCACGACCCGTGGACTAAGTTTGACATTTCATTATTTTCCAAATGTGCGACAATTTAAAATCTTATTAATTATTTCTTTAATCATTTAAAATAATAACGAAAACATTTTTAAAAATTTTCAAAATATTTCAATATAATAGAAAATGTGTTTAAATATACATCGGTTACTAAAAACTGAAATATACCTAACAGGCGCCATATTTTTTTAAAATTTAGCGCGCTTTTATACGAACATTTTCGAAAACTCTGAAGAGAATTGTCCACGGGTCAAGCTGTAATCACGTAGTGCTGTGAAACGGACTATAGCCACGATGACCACTCCGTTAACGGGAAAATTTCGTGTCGAAAGAAAGTAGGATTACGCTACAAGTAAGATACCATCGATTTCCGAACGAATGACGTGTCCGAATTTTAATTTACGGATATTACGCATATTGAGACACGAAATGCACGATCTACGATTGGTGGAACTAAAAACTGTATCGGTACGAGTCAGGTATCGTAATGTCACAGAGGACAACGGTGTTTCGTTGTGATAGAGAAATATTCGAGTATCGTACTCGGACATTGTAATTAAAGAAAGTGTATTGTTGCGTGTTTTGATTATAGGGTTTTAAGCCGATAAATTATACGATATGTCGCGTTGAATTAAAATGGGACGTTCCGCGCGTCCACGGGATATTTTATAGTGAAGATACGAAAATTGCTTTCTACGAAGATTATGAGAGGATACGCGACGGATTAAGGCGACGTTTATGGTTTAGTCCCTTCGACCGCGCGCTTTTTAAAAACCGTTTGTGTAGCGCGAACCGTCACAGTTTCTTAACGACTACGAAGTCTCCGTCACCGCGAATCCGAACCCTTAAGGCATCGCGTAATTTCTCGTCCCGAAAAGAAATCCACGAAAAACATCATATCCTACCGATCTCAAGAAAATAATTTATACCAACCCTTCTTTTCCTAGATAAAAATAAAAAGCTAAAAATAAAAATATACGCATGCGATATACAATATAATGCTGCTTGACGTGTAACGCCTTAATTCGAATTTTTTTCGATGGATTTGAATTTTATGATGACTCAACTCAATGAATACTTCGACGATATCATTTTGTTTTCGTATTTTACCCATATATGTATGTAATTTGTTATCTATATTTATACAATTTTAGAAGAAAACGTTTTTTCAGCTATATCAATTTAAAATGAACACATATTTATAATGTACTCCGTGCGATAAAACGTTGCACGTAAAAATACTATAGGTTTAACACATTTTTGATGAAGAACGTTGTTATTAGGGTACAGATGTTGAAAGCCTTTTTTCATCTAATTATGTTTAAACAGAACATAAACTTATGTTCGTGTTTTATAATTCTTCTATTTTATTTTGTCGTAACCGTTATTATACGAATATTTTGATTGACATATATATATATTTTTAAAAACATAATTATAAAGAGCACTTTCATTTTTAAATAAAACGACGTCGTAAGACTATAATACGTAATAATATAATTATTATAATATAAAATACGTAATAGTTTTTCACTTCGCTTATTCTAAATTCGTTTAATCTATTTGATAAAAATTGATCAATTAAAATTAAATATCCTGCGGCTACTCATGTTTGTCGCATCATGTACATTGTTTGTGTTCAATAGAGTTTTATATAACTAAACGTTCATAATTTATAATTATTACATTACACACACTAATGTTGGACAAGTCGATTACACTCACGTCCACTTTGACACCTTCCAGATCGAATATAAGTGTTTTGGGACTTAGTCCGGGAGTGTATCGGAAGAACTCGTGCTCGTCCTTGTACCATTTCACCGAGTACAGGCTATCGCCACCCGTGTCGAACTGACAGTTGAGCGTTACCGGATTTCTCAGGTCCGCCCATTGGGGTACGTCCAATTTCAATAGTTTCAAAGCACCTTTGCTACCTGAAAACCACACGCGAAAACATTATTGATTTTTAAGTAAAGCGTTCGTAACGTTGTCGTCGTCGTCACGAAATACCCACGCCTCAAGAAAATTAATATTATTAACGAAAAAATACCTTTAATTAAAAAAAATAATTTGGGCAAACAGTTTGGGTTCGAAGAATAAGGTTTTTTTATAAATAAATAAATATATATATGTACACGATTATTCAGATTCCGAAAAATCTCGCTAATTTTTATATATATCTATTAATATAAAGAGTAAATAAATTCCGCCAAGCTTTCACGTGCACATAAACCCAAATTTTTTGAGCTAATATTAGTGCACTAAATGATCATTGTTTCCAGGAAGATCTCCGATTGTGTTTGTTCTCAAATGTTCAATATCAGATAATCTCGTCGTACGTTTATATACACGTCGGTGCTCTATTGTTTGTTGAATTTTTTAAGTGTCCATCTCGTTATTATTATTAAATACGAATATTCCATAATAACGTATGTGTGTGTGTGTGTGTGTATATATATAATCGTAAGACTGTTCTCTTGTTGTAAACCCTGGAGAACATTTTCGAAAGTCGTTGCTTTTAACGCCACAGAGTGCCTAATTGATAACAAATTACGTAAAAAATATTTGTACACGTTTCTCGAATCATATTTTACGATTTTATAATATCGTTTTGACGTCGTTCGTCCGGCTAATAATTTTTTTCCTCTAACTAAGCTTCTTAAAATTTACACGTATTTTAAACGTATTTTATAGCGTATCGAGAGTGCACGTAAAACGTGCATTATTCCTGTTCCATTATCTACGTACATAGATCCGGTATCAGATTTTTACGAATTTTTGACGTTTTGTTAAAGCCGTTTCCAAAAATAATGTCAATCCTTGAAGTTTTCGTTATGATATTTCGTGAGTGATGTTATTTCGGTCGTTTCATTAAAACCGTAATTACTTTGATTACCGGACCAAGTACGAGTTAAACGTAGGAAACTACTGTTCGACGTGCGACGGATAAATATCGTACAAAATTAGTCAACATCGCTTTGAAATACATCAAATAACACCAGTGTCACGTTCCCGTGCCCCGTATTCATATACAGTTTCTATGGAAACTTAGTGACGCGTTTTTGACTCGAAACTATATTGTATGTATACTGTTTAACGTACGCTAAAAAGTTCAGAAACAACTTCCTTAGTAATCTTGTGATGTCCAAAATATTCAAAGACGTGTCGTTACACGAATATATAACTATTTATAATAGAAATGATCCCGAAAACTTCTATATCAGCACGCCCACGTGAATTTCGAGTTAAAAATAATATATAAAAAAAGACCCCTCGCCATTGGAGCGATTCGGATAACTTCGTAGAAATCGTATTCGATCAACGTGGATATTTTGTCTGTATTACGCGTATGATACACGAACGTTAATAACGATTTATATAATTTTAAAATTAGCCCACTTTATTGTGGTCCAATATAAAAGCTCTAAGGATATTATAGAAAGTGCTTAGGATAAATGAGGTTCAAAGAGGGTTGACACATTTGTTTTTCATTTGTAAATACGTCGAAATGACATTTTTTATTACGACTGTAAACAAACAATACCGTGTCGGTTCTGTCTACCATATACAAGTCAAATTAATGGAATATAATGAACAATCGCCGTAAAATATTAAAAAATCGCTAATTACGATAAAACGAAACGGAATTCGTCGTTATTAGGTAACAAGCGTATACATTTTGTTTTTGTTATAACGTGTAAACGTCTGGAAAGTAATTCAATTAGGTTGTTACAAATGATTCGGTATGGACGTGAATGGGCGGGTTGAATAATAGGCGCTACGGAGTTATTTTAGGGTGGTTCGAAGGTCTGTAGGAATATTGCGGTAACGAGCTCATAATAATAATTTCTAGCGCCCCAAGCTAACGTCAACATTGACGCCAATATACGTGTTTTTTTTTTCGTTGACATTTCGTAGTACACGTAAAAAGGTTTCGCTTAAACTTCATGAGTTCGAAAATAGCGCGAAATATTCGTAACGAGTGCGTTATGGCAATCGGCAAGTCGGCCGCCGACCACCAGCTGGTCGGCCCCGAGACGTTTGTGCGTTCACGTGCGCGAGGTTCCGCGCCGGGAAATTCAATCTCCGTCGGTGGCGACCCGTTTTGGGGGTGAGACGAAACGCGAAATTCCGTCGAGATAAGACCGTAATGGGACTAGAGGCGATTGAATTTCCCATTAAGATCGTCCAAAAAGTTTTCGACCGCGTCGGCTCCTCCCCTTTAAAGACCGGAACCACGTCAAACCTTTTTACGGAATTTCCATCTCTGGACCGTAAGAGATAACGAGACGCCGTCGCGGTAATCGCGCGCGAAATTCACGCGAATTCTCCGGTCGAGATTAGCGCTTCGGGACCACGCTAATTGAGCGGACTAATACTATTCGGTGGCCACGGCGTTCGTTCTCACTTTCCGTGTTTTGTTCACCGACCACCGGCCGTCCGCGACGCGTTTTTCGACACCCGCGCCGCACATCAGCCTAACGGCTTAACGGTACTGTGGTCTAGCAGAACGCGGCGGACGTTGGTCTTTTTAACACGCGCCGCGAACGCCTGACAAAAACCGACCCACCGTACCCGATGACATTATAACAAAACCGTCATCCAGTCGTGCAACTGTTTTTATGTTACCTAATACCAATCGATGTTTTAATGCGATTAAAAATGTTACCAATTATGTGGATATGCACAAAATTAGACTGCCTATACTTGGTATAAATTCGTCGCACTAATTCGAACTCGCCATATAATTTTCAAATTTCGTAGGCCCACTTCACCGGTAAAAATGATATAAAATTGTCTCAAAATAAATATATTTCCGTATTCTCACTTCGCTAAAACGACGTCACGACCGATAGTAACCCTAGCGCCCATAATATAATTATTAGTGACTAGGTCGAGACGTTTTAAAATAAGTTTCCAAAGTGCGCGGGATTATCGGAAGAAGAAAATTTTAATTAAATATTACTATTCACGCGCAATAAGAATTATGATTGGTTAAGATTGTCAGTGTGAATGATAAAAATATCGAAAAAAATTGAATAGTTTGTGCGAACAGTTTTTCGTAATTAAAATGGTTAACGGGTCCGCCGTAATATAACATACGTTTTATTTATTTTGAACGTCGGACAAAGCCCAGATCGATTAATAACCTATCGTACGACATTACGTACATATACGGATCGTTCGGTCGATTTCATTTTTAAAAATACATTATTTACGGGCAAATAAAAATCTATTGGTATTATTTACGTGTAATGGACGTTGGTCGAGACAACACTAGTATAGGTAATAATAACGGAAATGATGGATTCGATAATTCCCCGTCATCCTCGCATACGGCGTAGTGGCACGTCGATTTCAACGGACGAAAACGTTGTGACCGAATAATTTAGTTTGGCCTATTAAAAACGCTCAAGTGAACGTATATTTCCGTTTGTAATTACGACGGCATAATGCGTGCCGTAGAAATAAAAAGAAAACGGGGAACAATATTGAAATTCAAAGCACATACGAAATGTTTATTGCTCGAACGCGAGTATGTGGAAACCCGTGGGACACTACGACATATCTATATGTATTATATACACTGTACGGCCATACGCAGCGGACCCGGAGGAATGTCGGACGAAAAAGATAGAAAAAAAACCATACGTATGTGCTTACCCGTACCCCTGGGCCACGACGTGCTCTTCAAGTTTAGAAAACAGCTGTGTAAGAAAAATTGTCCGAATACTTTTTTCATTTTTTTTACCCGTACTCTTGTGCCGCGTTCATATATATATATATGTGTGTGTGTGTATGCGCGCGCGCGTGTATATAGCAACCGCAGACGACACGGTCTCGCCGCCGATAAAACTAAATCAAAAAGATTATATCGACTCGGGGAAAATAAAAGTTTCGTAAGGACCCTCGTGGGAACGTTATCCTGTTGTCCCGTGGTTGCGAATACGAACGTTTCGGTGCTTTTCGCGTTATTATTCTTTGTCAGTGAAATCCTTTTACGTTTTTATTGCCCGGACCGTACACGGTTTCCTCCGCCTGTTTTATTACGCGCTTTTAAACGGACCGCAATCTTCGGAAACGAAACAATAAGTCATCTGACGGCCAACCAATTAAAGGTGCGATCGATAAATTATCGCCCGTTCTTGGGACGAGGGTCACGCGTGATCGTCTAAACGACCTAGTGATCGGCTATACCGATAACGCCTATATATATATATACAACGCCAAGTTCACTGTTACGACGGTGACTTAATGGCCCCGAAATTGTTATAGAATTGGCCGTGAACGGACAATTTTCCCGTCCCGGGTGGACCATAGCCTCATTTTCTAAACGGTCAGTTCGATCGACTGGTCGTAGGTGCGTGTGAGGGTAGGGCGTGCGATTGAATTCATAATAGTTTACAACGGCGGATTATGGCGGGCACAATAGGTAACGGACCGGCGGGTTATATGGGGTACGTTTAAACTTTCCGCGAGGAGAATGTACGGATCTGTATGTAGGAGCCGCCGACTAATACCGATGTATATCCCATTAAACTTACCACTTTCCGTATTCGGGTTCGCAATTAGGTAGTTAAAACTGATGATCTAACCGTTCTCTAGTATTAACTCGCGGCCACATTAATTACCGGTCGGGGCCGCCGAGCGTTTGACAACGAACGGATATATCAAACCTTACGGTAGCTACCGAAATTAGAAAGGATGGCCGAACTTCGGCGGGTAAGTTTCAGGGCCGGAAGTTGGACGGGAGAAGGGTGAGGCTTGGTGGTTTATTGAAAACGAAAGACCGTCGACAATTTCGTTTGGTCCGATCGTTCCGTTCCGTTTCGAGACCGTACAATGGACAATATTGTTCGTGATCCGGCTAGAAACGGAACGCCTGCAAATCGATTAGTATAATTTTAGAACACTTTAACTCATGGCCCATACGTGCCGTATAAACGTTTTGTATATTTTGGTACCGTAAAATATTAACCGCGGCGGATTCATTGATACCGGACAATGTGCACGAACAAACGCGTTCTTGTCAACAGAGTGTAAATATAATTGCCAGCGTACACGTAACGTTTTAGCGTTACTTTTTCTATCGCGATCGTCCGTTAAATGTACCCGAGTCACTAAAACGGAAGCGATTTTGTACATTCGTTTGTAGAATCCATAAAAAAAACCGCCTTTTATTTTTCCGAATTGAGCATCGGCGGCCCCGATTGCGTGCACACCGACCGATTTTAACTCGACTACGCTTTCGACGTCATAAAATAAAAAGAAAATTACGAAAAACTCGCGATTCAATTACGGATCTGGTTTTTTCTCCCACCCCCTCCACACAGTTTTTCTAATAGCGCACATTAAACGACGTATTATTTAGCACGCCGTAGTATAGGTGTACGTATAATACGATACGGTTGCAAATGGCGCAAGATAAACCGCATCGTAGATTATTATATACCGGCGTCGTCCAATTAGGATCCCTATAGTCGTTTATACTTACGATTTCAGTGGGTATGAAAATAATTTTAATCAGATAATTGTTCGGATACAAACGTTCGCCGCGTTTAATAATATTACTACAGTCGGTAGTACATAGCTGCCGGCGTGCGTGTGTATGTGTGTTTGTGTATATGAAGAGGGTTAGCGAAAATGCTGGCGGAATTCTAAAGTGGTTTAATAACAGAAATGATTTTAACCTTAAACTGGCCGACTAAAAAGATAGACTTCTCGTAAGTGCGCTATCAATATTCAACGGTGGTAGGGTTCACTAGATTTGCATATTATCTATTCTCCCGTTCAGGGATCAACATGATTGGATACAAATTGTTATTCGTTCGCGACCGAGCATCATCGTTCGCGGCGAAACGGCCAACGTCAGACAATGCGAACGTTATTAACATAATACTATAAATATACCACAGCGCGAAACGGGATGGGCATTTTATATATTACCCCTGTAGGTGTATTGTGTGTGGAATTGCCGTATAATAGTCCGGAACACACGGACTTCAAACCATCTCTACGATTGCGTTTTATTGGTAAAATTAACATTTTCCGTCGAAGTATTTACGAATTTTCCCTAATTAATCGAATGGAATTCGCGATGAAACCGGTTTAATCGTATACCTCGACGCTAAAACGAACGGTCGTGATTATCGAAATTTGTGTACGACAAGGGGTGGGGAGGGATATGGGTTCGGTAAAACGAATCGCGATGGCTACGACGAGTGTGGCCGGGCCAAATGTAGACTAGAATAATTAACGGAATACGTAAACGTAGATGACAATGTGCCGGTCACGTGTGTTTCTTCCAGGTTGATACCGGAGAAACGCCGGGAATTAAATTGCACATATTCGGACAATAACGACGGCCAATAGAACGGGTCAGTTAGCAGTTTGAAATTGAGAGTGAGAACTCAAGTTTGTTTGGCTTCAGCCATTATATCGAGGCAAGCAGCCGGTCCGACGTATACGCGTGGCACTCGGTGAAATAATTGTAACGATTTCGCGAAAACACGTTTACCGGATAACTGCAGAAGACCACGATAATTCGTAACGTTTCAAACGCTTGTTTCGTATTCGTTGAGGATGATGTGGTAGGGTTGTTCACCGGATGAGGTGCGAATCATTAAACCGCTTTTATTGTTTTTGAATTTGACACGCTTCGAAACGGATGTATAAAAACGACCGTTATTACAGGTTATCCGACATACACGGGTCGGACGGTTGTTCGTAGTGAACATTTATTCGAGTTCGAACAGTAATCGTGGTAGACGGAAAGGTTGGTAGAAGTTATCGCGTAATAAATACGTACGAATTTTTCGCTACCATCGTGCGCGTGTCTGCGAAAATTGTACGTTACGTTACACGAAATTTGCCGAAATTATCCAATATTTTAACGTCCCGAATATTGTACTTGGTGGAAAACGATTCGCTCTATCGAAAAAAATACAAAGCGACAACAATGGCGGGGCGTGAAAGCGCTCCAGCGGATTCAGTCTTTTTACCAACTTGTATTTACATCATTCACCGACGAACGAGTGTTTCGTGTTTTTACAAAAAATGTAATCTATGCTCTTTGCGAGGCTTATAGCTCTATAGCTCATAGTGTGATACACGGAGTCGATTGTATGTATTGGCGGTCATTAAACGAATGTGGCTTTTTTTTGTGGTACTATTATCGTTCGATTAAATCGCACCCGCCAATACAAGACTAGACATCGTCGACGTGGTTGTTTTTTGTTCAGTCTACTCGAATACGCGCGTGTACTAGCGTTTAGAATGCAAGGCGACATTATTTCCATGGCGCAAAAAGTGTTACGCGTTCTGGAATATAATGTTTTAGGAACACTCCGTTTTCGCTGTACAATCGATACGTTTTTCGACGTGGATTGTATACTATTACCGACGATTTGGGTGAATTCGCCGTGTCGACATTTTAATATGGCGTTTCGTCGCCGGGCATGCTATTGTATCATAATGATAATAATAGTCTTTCGGCCGTGGCGATGGGTCAGCGGTAGCGCGCACACGTGCGAATTCTCGTCCTGCGGAGACGAGACCGCGAAATATAATGACGTGGTTATTATATATATATATATATATATATATTACCGT
>JAIPRN010000267.1:0-70984 GCA_025469175.1 Geopemphigus sp. TES_GeoC_2020 | reverse complement strand
AACGCCAGCCACCACAATGTTGCACGCAGAATTACGTTTTAATTTTAACCGTTCACTTTACACAGGCGCAAGACTATTTTCCTCAGAAAAATTATCTTGTAACCAGCATCTAGTAACCATCACAAAACACTAATAATATCTCCCCTTAAATAATTCCAGACGTTTGTCTTACAATTGTATGTTAATAATATGATAATACGATAAGATCTGTCAAATGTAATCATTTTCTGTTTTTTCGATATTGGAAATAATATTTTTTTTCAATATTTTTAACTTTCTTCGGTACAATTATTGTGTTAAAATGCCTTTTTGAAGAACAAAATCGTAAAATTAAAATTTTATTTTTCATGGTTTTGCGAAATCCAACATAGATAAAAAAAAGTAGTGTTCGAAATGTTTATCAAAATTTGGTCCTTGATTTTTAAAATTGTTTCGAAGTTTAGGTAAGTGTCAATTCCTTCAATAATGAGTATAGTTGTTTTCTCGGTATTACCACTGAATCACATCAATATATGAAAAAAATATTTGAATTTAAACGAAATTATATATTGCTTAAAAGTCAACGGTGTAATTTAATTAAAAGTTGTGTATGCCAATATTTTTTTAAAACTTGTATTTACATAAAGGCTATCCTGAACTTAAAAAAAAATTAATAAAACGTGAAAAAATTTTTTGTTTTCGTTTCGATTTATTCATAATGCTATCGAAGCCAATATTATGTTTATTGTAGCTTAGAAGCGACGATTGAAGAAATAGAACATGAGAATATTAAACGAAGAAAAGTTCATAACATGAATAATTACATCATTATCAGCAATCCTTTGATTGCTCTCAAATCAATCTTAAATTGCTAATCTAAAAATGAGTTTGTCCAACGCATACAAATATTGATATACAAAATAGATAATCCAATATGTTTCATGTGGGTCCTACACAAGTAGGCATATCTGAAAATGAGAAAGTAGACACGGCTGCCTACAAAGCCATCACATCTCCACTCTCTACAAAAATTCATTTATTAACTTCATCCGAAGCTTATATCATCATACATTTCAAAATAATGAAAGAATGGCAAAAATATTAGCTAAACTTACCTCTCTCCAACAAACTATAAATTATAAAATTACACATAAAAAGATTGAAATACCTTCCTAGCCTTAAAAGAAGAAGGGAAGTGATAAGTACTTGAACAACAATCGACCACTCTCATCTAACTCATGTTTACCTCATTAGAAATGAAATAGTACCAGTATGTGATACTTGCAATCAAACTCGATCAATAAAGCACATAGTAATCAACTACCCCAAATACACCGAAGCTCGTAAGATCCTCAATATGCCTTCTACACTTCGATAAGCCCTCAACGAAGAGAACACTATCGCGATCATTACATGTTTGCATAATATAAAACTAATCCATAAATTGTAAATTATCAAAAACAATGTTAATTGATATTTATTTTTATTATTAAGTTAATGTAGGCTAAAAATAATTTTTGTTTAAGCCTTTTATCATTTTATAAAAAAAAAAATTCATAATTTTTCGTAGGGTTGATTCCGTAAAATAATAGCAATGGACGCATGTATGTTCGTATTTTATCCAGCTTCAATGTTCGTAACTGGTACACGAAGCTGTTTTATTATTCCACGTCACGAAGGATTAACCGAAATATACGCGAATAAACCGGTTTAAAATTTCCCACGTATCACAGTAATCATATACATACTGAAAATTTTAATCTCATTTTAATTATATTACGTCGCGAAATATAGAGAGCGTGTTTGTACATTGATAATTTTCTCGGACGCGATCGAAAGTAATTCAGGAAAAGAACCGAACAATAAAGAAAATTACGTATCGCCTATCGATAATTTAAAATAATAATGTTGAACGTGATAGTTTACCGTACGTATTAATGCGTTTCGTTTAATAATTAAGAGTATGCGGCCTGTACGATTTATATATATATGCGCGTACATATTATTAATGTCGAGTTTTGTGTATAAATAACGATTTGTCAAATAGCATTCGATATATATTTTGAAAAATCGACTCGTACCGGTCGTAATTAGAATATTCAATTGCTACCGTATCCGACGTAAAATGTTCGTGAACGCTACGAAAAGAACGACCGAAAGGGTCTCTCTCCCTCAAAGGTCATGTGCGCAATACAATTTAAACGTACGCGCGGTTTAAAATACGTACAGCCACACCGCGGTTCGAGGTCGATGAGACCTAACAAAGATGTACGCGAATAACATATATATATATATATATACTTTATAACGCGACGTAGTGGAAAATCCGATTTAAAACCGAGGGTAAAAGAAGTTTTAAAAGGCGAAAACCTCTTTTAGCTGCAGACCTAGTACGATGTGTAGGAAGGGAAATATATCGAACGAGAAGATAACGTAAGGTGGAACTGCACCGATGGATACGCCGAGTTCCAATTATCGTGGGTACCGACTGAGGTGTTCCGCGCTTTTGTTCAGGTCTCCGATATCTGCCTTTTGTACGAGACCGGAAAAAGGAACGAACGCATATTATATATATATATATGCAGGTACCTATATAATATATTATGGACGTACATTTCAACATTTGTGCGTACCATATTACACGAGGACGCACGTGTAAATATTTCGTTTTTCCTTTTTCTTTGATTATACATAGATATCTTAAATTCATAATATGGCTCGACACAATGTAAAACTATAAATAGTTGGATACAAAAAATAATCGACTGAGATCTATCACGAGTAAATTGTATTTATATACGTATATAATAATTTAATGGCGGTCGTTTTCGATTTTAGTTTCCAATTGCTTAGTAATTTTAATCCCGTACAACATACGTTGTATACAACTAGAAGTATTATTATGTTTTACTATACGATTTTCAAACAATTTTTATACGGTAATCGAAATATTCGTATCGTGCGCTTGTTCACCCTCTGTCCATCGGTTCTGTCCTTCGACAATTTCGTATAGTTACTGATTCCTTTTACCTCAAACGCGTCCATGCTGATGGTTCACCGTTTGTAGAGTTCTTAGTACGTTTCATGATTACTATTCTCCTGTTACTGAATCATCGGGTTTCAGTTCATACACAGACGCGTGCTTAATTTGAAGCCAGTCTAGGTGAACTGTTGTTTAAACACTTCCCATACTTTATTATCGCTCGGGAAATCCCCAAACACATCCCATCGTCCTCTGCGTCAATGTTTTACGTCGCTTTTACGTAAAAATAAACTATTGATACACTTCACGTAGGACGAACGTTCATTTTTGAAAATTAATATTCGGCGTTATTATTCTTCGTAAATACATCTATTTTATTTCGATTAATAATTCGTTTTTAGCCCTAAATCGTTTTATATTTATAATATTGATTTTATTATAAACTATTTTGAAAAGGTCATAGCTCGTGTGTAATGTATAACGAATAAATACGTAAATAAATTATTCGACGGCGTAGGTTTCGATAGTATAAAGGTACAATATATCCATAGCGTTTACGCGTATCTCATGTAAAACGCGCTTCGAACGTTCTCGAATTTACTTGCGCTAATAGCCGCAGACGACCGATCCCCGACCATATATCGTTTCGTGGTACCCTTTCTAATATAATAGAGTCCGCCGTTCCCTTCGCCATAAAACCAGAACGACAATAATTAAAATTCAAAACCCCGTCGACGCACAATTTCGTTCTTTGGAAATAATGACGAAACGATATGTATTCCCATTTTCGTCGACCTGTAAAAACTATAAAATACTATTTCCTAGACCTAACGAGGCCGACAATATTTTTGTTTCTATTAGAATTCATTATGTAAAATATTTCACAGTCCAAACGAATCAGTGAAAAATTTTCGAAGGGCAAACAACGTTAAAATAGAAGGGACAAATCCAGGAGTTCGAATTATTCCAATAAATCTGATCTACAGTAATATGTTTGCCGATTTCACGTATCCACCGTAAAAGTTTTAGCTATTTATACTACATATTAATACTGAAATATTATTGAGGGAACAGTTAAAAAAATTTTAACAGACATAATTCGTTGAATTTTTTGTTTGTCCTAAAAACTATTGAAAATATAGTACAATACATATTATCATTAGCGTAACGATATATCATATTACCATATTCATTGAAAAAGATAAAACGTTTCATCAACAATACCTAAATACAATGAAATTTTAATTGAAAAAATGCCATGTATTTCCAACAAAATAACGAACTTTATTTTATAAAAATTAGGACCTCGATGTTCATGACGTTTTGCATATTTGGATTCATTTTTTTTTTTTAAACTATTTTAAACAACATACTTCATTTCGCGTTTATGTAACTGATTTTCTCGTAATAGTTGTTGAAATATTTTATAACCTTACCGTTATTCTCAGTTTTTTACCCCAATTGTTCTCAGGAACGCCCGCACAACCGACCACTTATAATTGTAAAATTTCTACCGAAATCTTTGCAATTAAATAATAATAATAATAATAATAATTATGATAATAATGTTTCAAAGAATCATTTGTTATGTGTATATCGTTGGTAATTAACGACTTATCAAAAGACAGCTCGTTAAAACTCAAAAAATTGCTGCGGCTTTGTTTTTTATTCGTGAATAAATAGAAAAAACTGAATTTGAAAAATGCGTAGAATAGTTTTTAGGTACAACACAATTGTTTAAGGTTTCAGCTATATTATAACGACGATTTCTAATTAAAATAATACAAACTAAGTCTAGATACGGATGTTACACTATTCACGGTGGTGAAACATACATTATTTTTAATGGAATGGTGGATGTACTCTTTGGTATTTTAACGTCTGGGCACTAATAACAATATGCATAATGTGTATTATAATTGATACTACGGTTTTTCGTCAATATAATTTTCTTTGTTTCCATGATTTATAAACAAATTAACTTGTTTATTATTTGTACACAATTAACGTTATATATAATTAAGTAGAAAACAAATTTGGTTATGATTATGAACGAGTCGCATCATAATTACTGTGCTTAACACAACGATAATATATCGAAGCGTATTTTCATTCTGCTTAGCTTTTTTGAGAAAACGAAATAAAAACGACTGTTAGAAGACCTCGTTTTCGCACGAAAGTGAAATAATTAATAAAGGCAAGTTCGTTATTATTATTATTATTATTATAAGCGAGACGTTAAAAAGAACACATTTCGGAATAATAGTTCATAATAATTTGTATTCTCTGATAATAACCGTATAATAATATGATATTTTTAATAGTCTTTTGGGCTAAGCATTGAACAATATTATTTTAAATTTTAAATTATGATAGATATATATATATCTTCATAAAAAAATATGATCACCGTTCTTAATGTAAAAATGTAAAAACTGAGCACGGCGTTCATAATAATTGACTGTCCAAAGAACATCCATAAAATATTAATAAAACAAAAACCGCGTGTTTATGTAACATTTTATGTTACGATCAAACGTGTTTGTAAACTTTTTTATATAAATAGGTGACATTACAGCTATAACAATACCTGAGTGAATCATAATTTATATTACTCGAAACACGAATTGTGTTATTAAGCGTAAGTCAAAATAAATAGATTTTAATGAATTTAAGCTCGTTTTGCGACATCATAGAATACTACTTAAGCATGTGTTCCTTTATTCCGTATATTCTCTATCACAGAAAAAACCACATTCCTTTATTTTATTACACGTGTCGAAGGTAATATAGGCATACACACAAAGAGGCAATTAATGAAATGTATAGTTATTTATTTATTAGTAACAAAAATGTGTTTAAATAAGACGATTTCTATTATTTAAATAAATAGTTAATAAATTGTCAATAAAAAAAACCCAACGCTATTTTCTTAAGATACCCAAAAATGTAATAAAAATAAACGTAATGGCCTCTTTTAGACAAATTGCGTTGCAAAAATTTTGACGAAATTTTTCTCATCTAAGAGGATCATAAGTCTGTTTAGTAGTGTGCCATATTTTTTGTTTTTAAAATTTTTTATAATATAATTCGAGCGTTTTATTATTGTATGTAATATTTAACTCAATCGCCCAATTTCATTAAAAAAAAAAACGTAGGTCATTATGGGTACATAATATATGAGTGTAATTATGTGTTTGTTACCAACGAATTAGTTTAAATCGAAAAACGTATTTGACGTTTTGCGATATATTGTACAACTAGGGAACGGGTCTGAACAATCGAATTAAAAATGTTCCATCTCAAATGGCACATACGATAAAACAGTAATCCCTTTTAAACGTAACAAACGTAATTTTATCCACAAAGATCCGAAAAAACGTACGATTATAACAAAACGACAAAACATTCGCTGAACTAAAATAAGGTAAAAAGAATAACACGACTTCGCGGGTCAAAGCTTCATCTTTAGATAATATTCAAAATGCGTCTTATAGGCACTTGATAGTCTTATACTTTCAAATTCAAATTTTTCCTCAACACTTTTCTTACGGATTCGGGTAAATAAATAGGTGACGATGAAAACACAGAACACCTTGTTCTAATTAACTTCTATATATAAATAAATATATATATATATATATATTTATATATTTATATATATATATACACGTATATTATCCTCGTTCATACTAATTGCACATTAAAAAGGCACCGTATACATATAAAAAAGTAGTAATGTCGTGTAACGGTATCGGTAGTCACCGCTGTTTTTTCCCCGGTCACGGATTAACCGAATGACGATTATATGTGTACTACTGCGACGGTAAACTGTGTCATCATTATAATACATGTAACGGCATTCGTCGATATCCATATGTATATATATTTGAATAATAAAATCGTCGATCGTGCTGTCGAGTTCTATCCGACGCTGAGGCCGTTCGTTATAAATATATAAATATATATATATGCGTATGATATATTCGAAAGCGCTCTTGGGCATGGCGGACGAGAGGGTTAGAGCCGAACGCAAAAGTTGTAAATTTATCATGGTACATTTATAATATATGTAGGCGCGTACAATATGTGGGGTAGAGGACACTATATATATAGTTAACGCGCTCACGACAACGTTTTATAAACCTCCCCGCTGTTTTCGGGCCACATATTTTCTTCGTCGTTTCGCGACACCAAAACCACGCGGACGCACACGTTCTCTCTCTCTCACTACCCGGGTTCGAAGCTCAGTTTTTCCAGACCGTTTAAATCCTTTAACCACCCCTACTGCATAATCGACGATCCCGCACCGCGGGCGTACTACGCGCAAGTATATCTCTATACCGATATAGGATACACGATTGTTATAAATCATTCGCCTCCACGTTGGTATTTCGGCACGCATGTACGTACACACAAACACATATATACACACACACACACACATAAATATGTACACATAAATGCGCGCACAAACTACACACACGCTAACTTAGCCGATTTGCTCTCGTTACTTATGTGTTCGAAAACGACGACGACACGTATTCGGAAAAGAGCCGGAGAACCCGCGGAGTGCTTGTGTTGAGATTCGGGTGAGTCCGTGTATTAAACACGTCTCTGTGACACCACACACGTGCGCAAACGTATACGAAATATTATAAAACAAACAACTACGCGAGAAAATACGAGGCTTGCAATAATAACAACAATAATATGTGTCGCGGTTCTTTTCTCTTGTAACTGCTGGCTCGACGGGCGCTTGTGCCCCGGATTTGTTCGATCCCTCGAGAGGGTTTCGCGCACGCACGTGTATGTATGTGTGTGCCCTTTTATGAATAAAACATCGTGAATGGCATCACGGTCCCAGCGAATAGACACGTCAAACGGTAAATGACCGTATGTGTGTGTATGTGTGTGTGTGTGTGTGTGTGTGTGTGTGTGTGTTAGCGCGCGCGGGCTCGCGCCGTTCTCAGCCTGAACAAATGTGTTTTATTGCTCTACATAAAATAAAAACAAAAATAAATAAATAAAAAATACTCGTGAACAAACGTCGTCTTCGGGCGGCGAAAAGAGAAAACGCATGATTTGCGCGTCCGCGACGACGGCGCAGAGGAGAGTCGCACGATATCAAAAACAAAAAAACAAAAACGGCGATAAAAACGACCGAGACGCCGTCGACAAGTGCGCGCAGTTTCATCCGATATAGTTGTGTGTGTGTGTATGTATATATATATAGTAATATGATACTACGGTGTTTCCAATAAAGTTTTTTGTTTCCTTTTCCCGAAAGAATTATTATAGAAACACACTATAAACAATCGGCGATGTAAAATGTGTGTTTTATTTCGTTTTTTATCGCGGAGGTGGCGGTGGAGAGAGGATGAGGTTCGTCTACATTTTTATCGTTTTAATACTTCGCGTTAACGACATCGATATGAGGCAAGTGGTGGCGCCGTAATTATTTCACCGTCAACGTTTCCTACTTAAATCATTTACTATTCTCGTACGTAATGATCTAATAGGTAACGCGCGTCCGCGTAATGTAGCGCACTATCCGCGTACCCCGTCAAAAAAGAAAAAAGAACAACGGCGAATTCGTACAGTAGATCTACGGTTCGTGAACGCGGTCGCGTTTTCTCGCGTGTCCGTCGATATTTCACGGTCGACTCCGCGATTCGTCGTGAAATACCGTTTCGGATCGGTCACGGGGAATGGCTGGAACGTATTTTTGACGAACGCGATCACCGCGGTTCATCGACGAGTACCGTATGACGGAAAACTGTCGGTTGCGGATGAGACGCCGAAATACCACACCGCCTTGCTGGCGCTAAACTGAACATTTATTTCTCGTTTCAATCCGTGACGCGTAAGCTGTATCTGTGCGCGCAGTACGAACAAATTGTTATCGCGTATTATACGTACGGAGTATGTAGAAAAGTTGTGTACGCGTTTAGGGGTCGTGCCGCAAAAAGCGACAGTGCCGTTGGAGATTGGTTGAAATTCGCGTCTCGGAGCGTTATTCCTTAAATAAAAAAATGTTTACGCTTGGATACCGTACGTGACGCGTTCTTCTTTCGCAAATAGGATTCATACTTTTGTCGCATATTGTTTTCACCTAGCGCGGTGACGTTTCCGTTTCGTTGGTAAGAGACGCGCCGTTATGATTCACGCCACCGTTGTGTCGATCGTATAATCGTCGTTATTACAATATGAATATTTTAATCTCGGGCCGAACGTAAAATCCGCCAATGTCGGGTTCACTCGTGTAACGCGTACACGGGTGTACGCTGTCGCGCCTCGATTTTCATTACGAATAATTATCGTTATTGTTTTTGTAACGACCCGCGTATACCGAAAACGTATTGTTAGCGTTCAACGCGAAATCGTGACGGCGGTATAATAATATACAAATATTTACGTTTACAATATTCAATAACACGGTCGCGTCCCGATTAGGGTCCCGGATAAAATTCGCAATTTCACGCCGACGATTCCGTTTCGTCGATACGCGGACTACTAACGCGCGAATAAAATCGCGTCCCACTCTCCGCGCCCTGTCGTTCTACCCCTCCAACGAACGTTACCGCGGGTTTCGTTACATTCACTGCGGTAAGCAATTCCATTCCGTATAGTACGCATTGTTCAGCGATTTCATCAAGCACACGTCAAGTAACATCGACGCGGTATTGATATTGGGTAAACTTTTTCTTTTAAGTCACGGAAACAACGGTTCGTTGATTCCAATAAATTGAAACGAAAAAAATACCGTAATTTTATCAAATATCGTAGGAAACACGCTTAATAATAATACGGAGAAGTTGGCGACTGGAATAAATTACTATTCAACGAATAAAGTTATTCGTGGTTTTAAATTAAAGGTTGATGAAAAACATTTCCAATTAAGCTAGGTTTGACGTTAAAATAGAAAAAATATTAGTTTACTTGATAAAAATATGAGTTTTATTTTATTACGAAAATTATTTTGTAAAAATAAAAATGTAATAAATTAGTTCGTTCGTTTACGACGCAATATAATATACGAAAACCAATTCGGTCGTATATACTTTTAATATTTTACGAGACAAAATTACACGTAATACGAAATTATGTTTGTTTCGGTCCGTATGAGTTGTTGGCTATTTCGTCATACTTACAATAAAGCAATTCGAAGTTCGATAATAATGTTTGCTCTAATGATTCAAATAAATTGGATATTTAAACGTAAAAAGTCGGATTTATACGGCGTTAATTGAAGACAATTGAATAGTTCTTGTCGAAATAACATTCGTAGACAAATTAAAAAGGTATCGATTATAAATTTTTTATCTTAACGGTTAAATGTCCCCGCGTTTGATTACGTACGCGGTTATTGATCTATACGGATCTACAACCGTCAATAACGATTAAATGTTCGAAAATTCGATTGGCTATGAAAAAAAATTAGATTTAATTCATAAGCTGTACGATACTACGGTTTACGTACATTTAAACGGTTTATACAAACACTTCGCAGCGCGTATCATCGATACTATTCCCGCTGAACGACATATAATGTATTCGTGTACGGAACACCTGACGATGTCCGTATTGGTTTTCTAAATGTACTTTCTGGCGTACGAATAATAATAATTCTCCGAAAACTGACCGAAATTGCTTTCCAGAACAATACTCCAAAACATAGTGTATTTTCTACGCGACCCGATGATGCCGGGCGAATTTTAAAAAACACTGTTGCGAAACGTACACGCAGTCCGAAGTTTTAATGGATTTCGTATGTTAATTCAGTTTACTATGTACCGTATTATATTATACGCGGTTGTCGCCGTAGAAAATATTATGTTTTACCGTATAAACGTTTCGGATACATTATTATTACACGTTAGCCTTTATGGGTACATATAATAATTTCCTTTGTTACGTTCTCCAAACGTATTTACGACGTTCGACTTAAGTTTTCGTGTTTAGGACACGACTACGTGTAAATAAATATGTATACGTAAAAAATGTAAATCTATTATTACTCTGTCGTCGACTAGCCTTTCCACTGTCCGAATGCTATATGCATTTTCGTTACGTAACGTAATAATAATATACAGCGACGATTTTCAATACCGCCATTTTTTGGCAGTAATTATGCACGCGCTGTAACTTACGTACGAACGTTTCCTTTTTATTTTTGTTTACTATATTTAAATAACGTTATCGCGTGACATCTCATAATAAATTTAAATCGTCGCTTCTTTAATCGATAGAATTTAAAACGCGTCCGAATTCCGCAACGTTTCAATATCCGATCTGATAAATTATATAATTACCCGAAACTGTAATACGATTATTTATGCAAACAAGTCAACTGCGATTTATGTCGGGAGGAAAATGATAATCGCTTTATACTGTAAATAAATTACACGTCCTATAGTATTTATGAATCGTATCAAATGTACAATTATGATACGCTTGGCATAAGTTTTTGACTCGAAGCCAGAAGTGAAACAATCCAGCGGTGTGTAACAAACAATAATGTATATTTTTTTTCGCATTATTCAATGTGGTATGGTTTTGTTTGAGCTGCCTGGAAACGCGATAAAGTTATTCGGAAACTCGAAAAGTTTTCAAAAAAATTAGTGGGTTTTTGATTGCAATTTGCTTCTCGAATAAAACTTTTCTTTGAGCGAAAACGTATAATTAAGACATGACGTAAGCCTTTAAAACACAAATAACAATTTATAACTTTATCAAAACTTAATGAGATAATTACCGATTGATGTTCGTTTGGATATTTCGAGTTACGAAACCGAACGGTTCAAATACTGTTAATAGCGAAACTTCGACGCCTATCGCGTCCCTATAATGCGTACTTCGATCAATCGAAATTGCCGTCCGAGTAGGAGACATAATATCGAAAAAATGTGTTTAAGAAATTTAGATGCTTGTTTTTTGCGTCATAGCGAAAATTTAACTCGATTTTGCGTACCATGTGATTGATTTTAGCAACCGTATTTTCGTACAAAATATTTTTAATTATAACAATATTCGCGAAACTAACGTACGTATTATACGTTTATATTTTATTCTATACCATATTTCGACTTTGAAACGATATATTTTTATTTCATTTATTTACGAAGAAGCTCTGGCTGTATGGAGCTCACTCGGCAATAAATCTAAGTTGTCGGGAAAAAGGTGCGAAATGCAATAAGATCGTTCCTCCCTATAACAATATTGTCCCGTAGTAAACAACACGCGTAATACCTAGGACCTAGTAGAGCGTATTTTTTGGACATGATCAATACGAACACGAACGGACGAACGGACGTAGAACGGAAACAGAACGATTTTGGCGAAAAATCGTTAATGAAAAACAAATGACAGGTATTCGTAATAAACGACAAAATCGCGGTGACTGCGGAAGAACGGGGGCGGGGAGTAAAACGTTAATATACGTTTTCCGTCGTGAATTAGTTCGGGCAGTGGGGTGGTAGTGTGACGGAGCAGGTGGACGTTGGATGGACAAAAATATGAAAAAATACCGCGGAAAAGGTGAACGTCGTAATGAATGGACGGGAAGTGATTACTGGACGTTGTATAATAAAACGTGATAACGTTACGAAGACAATCGACGGACGGAACGGTCCGGGGAAACGTGAAATTTTTCGCGCCGCCGCCACCGGCCAGCAGTTCTACGTTTCAGCGTCGCGTGTTGTTTAATAATAGCAGCGGCGACAATAATGATATTTTATGCCATTGTCTATATTACGCGCGCGTCGTGTTTGCATGTGCGTGGCACGTGGGAAAATCACCGTGACCCTACGATATCGCAATTAAAAACGCGTTAAATTTTTAATGCGTTTTCCATCCGACGAAAATGATTTGTGATCACGTTCGAATTAGTTCGAGCCCGAAGCGCGTGACGTCGCGTTTATTTATTTATTTCGTCGTGTTTTTCGTGTCGGTATCGACGTCGTTATTGTGCTCTGGCCGGCTGGTCCGTTCCGTCGGGCGAGGGAAACGAGGCGGCCGAAAAACCTTTCGTGTTACAAATAGGCAATTTCACTGCGTCGCTCGTCGCCCGTGCGCGTGCATTCGCTCCCGTAGCTACAACATCGGCTCTACAAATACATATTTGTTTTTAATTTTCGTCCTGTCGGAATTTCAAGGTGCACAGGACGCGGAGTTCGTGCACGAAAATACACGAAAACTGTTGCCGTACGCACTCGCGTGACATTGTTAGTAGTTTATCGAAATGATACGTACGTTTTATTCTCCTCGGGTCCACAAAATAACGAAACCTTAATCGCGCAATTTGTTACAAGGGAACGTAAATTTGCGGAGTTAATCGATTTATCCTAGTCATCGTTGGCGTTTTAAACGAATTAAAAGTTCAGTGACTTTCATTGACTATTTCAACAATAAATTCAACGCGGAGCGTCGTATCGAATTCGACGTGTTTACTATTAATGCTGTTATAGGAGAGATATATGTCGAACATTTCTATACGACTGACATATTAATCGTAAAAAATGTTCCTATTGCCGTATTTAAAACGCTATTGTACGGTGACGTTATTTATTTATCGGAACGCAATAAAATTTATTTAGTAATAAAATTATTTTCGAAAACTGTTTTCGATATACGTCGTTATTCGATAACAATATTGTCGTGTATTTAACGCCTATTCGTGAAATACATAAGAAAAAATTTGTTATTTTACTTTTTTACGATCTAAGCTATATGTATAAAAATAATTGATAATAATTGTTCTTTTAAACAAACTACAAATCTAGTGATTCGATAATATTTACGAAAACTAATATGAACTTATTTTGAAGATCCATATTCCCGGTTTTCTTTTTACAGTTAGAGGTACAACCTGTTTTAATTGGTATTGATGAATTCGATAATTGAAAACGTTTAAATTTTAGTAACGTATAATACAAACGATGGAAGTTAAAAGTAAGAAGTCGATTTCAAGTAAAGTAATTTTCTGTTCAAAGTTATTGGTGTTACGTCAATAGATTTCACCATTATTATTGATAAAACAATGATATTTTTAATAAAAAAAAATTTTTTATAGACAAAACGCGGTTACGATTATTGTATATAAATTTCGAGGAATCTATTTTGTTCCTCTTTAAACTGTTGCATATTATACATGAGTTCCGAGTCTACACATACACAGACATACACCAAAACATATTTTGAGCACTCAAAAATTTAAAACAAAACCGATAACATTATTTAGTCCGGGATGGATCGACAGACGCAGTCTTGAAGGCTATTGCAGCGAAATGGGACGCAGCTAAGGCTTTTTCCCAACCGACCGTTGCTCACGTCCGCCAACAATCGATTTTACGGTTAATGTCGCGTCGTTAACTGGCGAATAACTCGACGGTCCGACGTCGTTAACGTTATTGGGTACGCCCGCGCAATCGATCGGCCCGATCGATTCCTTAGCCCGGAGACGTTTTACAAATCGTCGGCACCGCCGGAAAAAGAAAATCGCTCGCCCGCCGTCGGTAACGGAACACTGGATATTAGAAGGGGCGTAGAGTGTTGGCGGGGGATGGTCGAGAGTTTCGGGAACGTTTATTAACGCGATTCCGACAATATCGACGGCGACGGGAATCATTATTCATCGAGAATGCGCCCTCGCAGCATTACGCGTTTTACCTCTCGCTATCGGTCGCTACTCATCCTGACACACACATCCGGGGTACGCCATCGTATTTAAGTGCCTCCGCCTCGCCGACAACAAAAAAAAAAACAGTAACAGTGACCGTAGTTAACGCTTGATTATAATTGATGATTCGCCATACCGGTTCGCGACGTTACCATGTCGCGAAATAAATTTGTCAATAAGGTACCAAGACGCGTCGTCACGGTTGTCTGGAACCACTGTCACTGATGGTATGACAAATGCGTCAGCCAGTATCGAACCTCACATTTCGAGACAGGTAACGCTAGTAAATTAACCGAATAATTTAGAATCATTGCCCGTCACCGATTTCGTAATATATTCGTGACTTTTCTATTCTTAGTCCACCGAAGGGATTCGCCCCTAAACATATGTTTATGGTATCTGCGTTTCATAAGCACGTACAAATAAAACGAAATATAATCGTGAGACAAAAGCAAATATAGCGTGTACAAAATTGAACGAACACGTTACGATTAACGTTAATAATTAAAACGCCGTAAAAATTAAGTTAATGTGGAATAAGACTAATGGTTTTCAAAGCAATTGTAACACTGTTTATAACGTTTATGATAAAGTCATACGCGTCGAATTGATAATTTCGAAAAACGGTTTTAGGTTGTATGGTTAGGTTTAGTTAATAATATGAACCTTGTGGCAATATATAACGCAATATACTCTTATCCCGATTTTGCGTAAATGTGCTCGAGTACCATGACTAAGAGTGGTATTCAATTTAAAAAACTTTATAGCCTGGAGATAGTTTTATTGATCTTTGAGACATTTACGAATTATCACAAAACGAAAATTCTCCCAAAAATTAACCGGGACATTGACTCGAGAGAGTGACTTATTATAATAAATTCGAGTGTTAACGTATACTATACATTGCGTATGGCATAAAAATATAATATAATTCTCGACAAATTATTACATTTTTTCAAAATTATAACAAACCAGAATGACGGACTTGACACGTGTCATAGCTCAACGTATTTAGCCAGGGGCGAAAAGGGCTATAGACAATGGCCCACGCACTCTTTCAACATTATTTGTTGGACAACCGCCACTTATCTTATGTATGTCTCAAGGGGTACTCGCTTAATGAGCAGAATAAAAGAGACAAAACACGAAATATAATTTGTATCGTTTCTTTTATGAAAAATGTACTGTAAATTTAATAGTTAACACATATAGATTTATGAACAAATAAAACGTACGATAATGATTTAATTCCGTTTATATTTTTTTAATATTACCGTTGTTAGGGAATCTACTAAATATTATGCAATATTACGACGATCGATAATAAATTTGAAAATCTTTTCAAAACTTGTCTTTAATATATGTTGTTAAAACGTTAACAATTTCTATTGGCGTATAATTATAATCATTTTTTGTGAATCAACGGAACATGGAAACACTCGAAACCGTATTCATTAAGATAAACACAACGGTCGGTTCAATTTTTTTTCCGTATTTTTTTTCGTTTTGTAAATCTGAATCTATATGATCTTGAGTCTCTGTATACCTAAATTTTATGACGAAATCCGCCAAATCGACTGGATAAAGCGATTATATGATGCTTTTTAATGCACCCTATAATTATTAGTACGCCTTACGGTCTTCACGCTTAATTGTTTAAATTAGATGGAATAATATGGATATTGTTGGTAGGTAAATAAATATTTTACATAGGTCGCACGTCGTATACTTTGGATAGTTGACGAACGTTATTTAATTTTCAATACTCTTTTTTTCAAAGCATTAATCTATTGAAGTAAAGATAAATTAATTTTGGCGACAATAATAAAATTATTATATTATTGTTGTTATGTCATATTCCTCCTATTCGATCCCGAAAAGATGATATAATTTTCGACGACACACTATGAAAGTCACGATAAAATAAAAAAATAAGATCGTGGCGTTAAAAATACAAAGACTCTATGACTCACTCGCGAATAATCGGTCCATGAGAACAAAATGAGTGGTATCTTTGTTTTTATTTTGAATTATACAAGGGTAAAATCACAATAAAAGCCCCGTTGTGATTAAAATATTGACGGCGAAAATTCATTATATCTCGTCGACACACTCTCACACAACTCAACTTTCGTATAGTTGTATAACGTTATTATTTTAAAATAATAATAATAATAATAATAATGCGAATAAAATGTGTCAGACAGATTCGATGAGTCATTAACACAATCCGTATACGCCTCTTCCCATTTTTTTTTAAAACGCAATTTTTGATCCAATATTTACCGGTCACCCCGAACATATACGATTATTGCATTATATTATAGGTCGCGTTCGTTGTTCAAACGGTAGTTTATGTACCGTCGTTTTTCTCCGACGTTCCCCGCTTTTCGTGGAATTTTACGTCATTGTGGACGATTTTTTACTCAGTTCTGCAAATATGTGTTTCAAAAATCAAGATCACTCTGGGAATATTTATATTAAATAATGCGTTAGACTTTGAAGAAGTCATTAAGAATAAAATGAGTATTCCCAATGAAAGTAATTATGCACAGATTTTTTTTAATATTCGTACTTTTATAATATTTTATTATAATTTTTAGCTTCACGTAAATCTGTATTTTTAGAGTTTGATTTTAGGCGAACGTCCTACAAAATATAAAAAATGAGTATCATTGTCTGTTTACAGTAAACATATAAGTATTAGGTTTATATTTAAACACGAATGTTAAAAGAAATTATTTTTTAGGTCTTATATTATTAATTTAGAAATATATTTTTTTTTATTAATAAACGTCCAAATAATATATAAATAATATATTTATCCGTTAATTTTACATATTTTAAAAATTTTTTTATAAATATATATACGCGATTTATTCAAAAGTATACCTTCTTAAAATATATTATAAGAGAATGCAAAGTATATGTCAATAATATATACATGTTTTATATTACAAATGAATAATTATTTAGAAAGTTTATATAAATTTTGTTTAATTAAAAGAAATAAGTTTTAACAACCGTTGAAAAATAGTTGGCTAAAAATTTGACAATTGAAAATTCATTGAAAAATGTATAACCAACAAGGGTTTTTGGTAGTTTGTCGTTTGAATAAAAGATACGTTTTATCGACAATAACCAATGACAAGAGAATTATATTGGGCCGGATTGCAGATAAGACGGTAACATTTCGAAAGCCAACCAGCTATTAATAGTCTTGTCAAACACGCCGTTGATCAATCGTGACAAGGAACTTTGAAGGAAGAAAGAAACGAAAAACACACAGCAATGACGCGTAAGAAATTGCTAACGACTTGTTTCGTTGTTGATTGATTCGGACTCCGTAGTATTTAGTGAAGTGAAATTGTATTTATTTTCCCGAAGATTATGAATACGGCATTCGGCTTTAGATTTTGCGTGATGAACACATATTCCGAAAGAAGGACAATGAATTTTCCGTTCTGACGGTGGCGTGTCGAAACTATTTAACGTCGTTATTAAAGGTTTTTCCTCCGTCATTTTAAGTCTTATTATAAAATTGTTGGAACTGAATATATAGTAATGTCGTGATATAATGATACAAATTTAATACTTATCACACGCGCTTCATCACATATGTCTAATGTACATTGTATTTATTTATATATATATATAAATGCGACAAAATCGTATATACAGAATGTATAACAAAGAAAAAAACTTGGTAAAAATAAGTAAATAAAAATGGTAAATAAAAAGGTATTTTTAAAATAAAATAGATTTGTACGATATTTATTTGATTTAAAAATATTTTATTTCTACTTAAGATAAATCGTAGAAAAACTTTGGTAATAAACCCGTTAAATTAATTCTTTCTATAATCCGAAGCGAGAATAAAAACACTTTGTTAATTTTTCTTTTGAATTTTATCAAAAATATATTAATTTTGCGTACTATAAGTATAAGTTGTAATTAAAATGCGTTAAAAACACATATCCATTGGACGGTAATATAAATCCAAAAGAGGTTCTTTGCGTTTTTATTATAACGATTAAAATAAAATAGTCGAATACATACATTTTTTCTGTCATTGTTGATGTAATTTTATAAATATCTACACGAAGTTCCCACATTCCCACGAATTAAAGACTTACCAATTTCTTTACTTTTACGTTTATTTTCAGACATATTACTGGGTAAATGTGCATTATACAAAGTTAAATTCAACTCTACAATTTTAATTTTGGTTAAAAACGTTCGCTGATAATGTAATACGTTAGGGAAATGTTATCCCATTTTCCGTGTCATATACATTCGTTAACGTCAAAAATAAAAGTAAAATTGTTGGTACTCTACGCTCTTCATTTGATAAAATATGTTTAAAAAATATGTTGTAGCGACACTTGGCGAAGTATTTGGAATAACTCGGTGAATAATATTCGATAATTTCGTCAAAAATTTGTAACATTCTCATCGCTTGTTTTTTTATATAAATTTAAAGACAATTAGATTCGTATTGATATCATAACAATTCTATTTACAATGTTGAAATTTATTCGTATAAAGCATGACGTCATCGTTTCTTATTAAATATATTTTGTATAATGGACGTTAATAAATAAAATGTCGAACGTTTTCAAACCAATACACACAACGATGTTTATAAACAACAAAAAGTTTTATAATTGCGAATTGAATCGTCAAATTATTTAATAAATACAAAATCGCTGTCCAAATATTCGCATAATGCACGTTTATCCTTAAAATATAACAAATCCGACCCTAATTAAAGTACACTTGCATGATTAGTCGTGAAAGAGTAACGCACGTTATTATTACGTATTCAACGCGATCAAGATCATTTTTTTTCGCTGGAGTACGTTGATAATGTACAATTCCGAGGCCACGGGTAAATAATTCGCTTCGATATTTCGCGGTTCAATGCATTACATACGATATCCTTTTATGGGTTCAGCGATGGGTTGTTTCGGATTCGACTTAAACAACCTCGTGGTTTAATTTCGTGACGTCGAACAATAGTTCTGCTAAAGTTATGGATTTCTATTGGATTAATTTTAATTAGTTTGTAAAGGTCTCTCGTGTACGGTCGGTAACTTTCATCCACGTTAAATTCCCGCGTTCGTCCAATATAAAACGTAATACGGAATTTTAAATTATTACCAACGCGAAATTTTACTTGGCTATATATAGGCTACATTGGTCCGCTATCCTTGCAAACACGTCGTTAAACAAACGTACGTACTCATTATTAGGTCGCTAATATAATAAGCCGTTTACGTATCGTCGGATACGGTTGTGCGATAGAACGACCACGAAAATATAATGTTTTATCCGGATGTCTTCGTAAACGAAAAGCGGACTAGTGAATTCATCGTTCCGGAAGAGCGGCTCGCGATGCACAAAAACTAATCGAGACGAACCGAACGACCGGTGGAAAATCTACGAGGCGCTAAATCCGCTCAAAATTATCAATACGTAAGGAGTTTCGCGACTAACATATCAATCTGTTTAATGGAACGACCGTAACACTAAGGCGGCCCGTTGGAGAAAACACGCGAACCACGTAATTTCTTAAACACGAGTAACTCAATGAAAATGGTGCGCGTTCACGGGTGAAGCTCTCCCGGGAAGAGACGTTATTTCAAACATGTTTACATTATCACCTGGACATATTTCGTTTATCTTTCAACCAGATCGATAGACGTACTCAGCATACGGTCGGTACAATACGCATGTTTTACGCACTAATGTTTAACGAAAACCGTCGCGACAACCGACGTATTATTTTAAACGTACGATAGCGACATTTCGATATCAGAACGATATACCGTATGTACTAAACACGGCGTAACGGGAGCTTGCGTCCGAAAAACGAGTGAACAATATTAACGCGGCGTCGTGAGCCGACAATTTCACTATACCGTCTGCCATTGGGTAGTGGTGGTGGTGGTGCGTGGAGGAGTGGGTGGCTGACGGGTGGGCAGAAAGTCGCGTATAGTTTTGACGCCGCGGCCGCCCCGATGATAACGTAACTTTTCATTGTATTGTCGTCCGACAGGATTTTCATTGTTCATAGCACATTGCGTTCACGCGCTCGACATCGTACAATAATAACGATATTTTTGAAGCGCGCACTACGTTCGTACATTCTCATTCGTCCCATGCGCTGTCCACGCGAAATTGTGGAACCCCGCGAACAATGTACGGAAATCCGTCACGATATAGCGTAATAAACGATAGAAGATATTACGAAACGGAATAGCCGTTTCGTGTTCGACGCGATTCGGTGTTTGCATTTCGATGACGACGAGAATAAAAATACTTTTGTTCGTAAAAAAAATAAAAAAAAAACGCCCGTTGTGTTTTTAATAAAAATATCGAAAACCCCGAAATACGACCGCCGACGTCGCAACGTATAAAAATTCGAAAATTGCGTGCGGGTCCCCCGTCACGCACGGGTATTCGCCCCAAAGTTTTCCTCTTAAACGATTCGATTATTTGGAATTAATTTCGTCCGGCGTAGTTTCGAGACAAAAAGGAACGCGCGGCACCTACGGACCGTGTTTTTACATGTTTCTCACGTTTTCGTTCCGTATTGAATAATATTATTGCCATTCGTAGTTTGTTTCCACCCGGACAAATATTATCCTACGCGTTTAATAAAACCGTTCTTGGAGAATTTTTTTACAAATATTATAGGAAAATCCCTGGTAGTTTTTTTTTGTAATTTTGTTTTGTCCTCGGAGTTACTAGAGAATTCGATAACTCTTGAAAATCAATTGAACCCGTCATAACTTTACCAGTGTACACGTTTTAAAATTCTTGTATTATCGTACGGATCGAGTGCTGTTTTCGAATACGGGAATAGCGCGCTCTACGAAGATAGCCGCGGCGCGTGCATAAAAACTGTCGCGCGGAATTCGCAATAAAAGTTTAATGAACTCGGCGGCGGAAGACATCGCTAAAGGTCTCAAGAGTACGCTATAGCAAATAAAAATAACGGGAAACGAAAACGTACCGCGGGAGATTTAACCCACTTATATACGTAGCCCGCCGCCATAGCGTACCGGTCGTTTTTTGGATATAAAAACACCGACCCGAAAAAGTGACACTAAGGGCATTTTCAAAAGTTGAAAAATCACCTTTATACGTGCGTTCGACGTAACTAAAGAAACGGGATTTTCTATTTCTGGGAGGCAGATGAATGATCATCGAATCTGCGGTAGTCGCGTCGTTGGGAATATATGTAACATTATCATAATGGTTACGTACGTACGCGGAGAAACACCTTTGTTCCAACTACCAGACCACGTACACGATGAAAAACTGTCAATATTTCGTGTCGGATCATCCGGAAACAATGTATGGTTTGTGTTTTCGGTAAATAACGGATAAGCACCTCTTTATCGTCAAATCCAAAAACCATCGCGCTCCACTGCAGTAGTACTACTAAGTTTTCGTTCTTTTTATTTATATAAGCCGTTTCGATGTATTTCTTGTCAATTTCGACGAAACAATTGTTGTAGTTGCTAAAACGAAATTTGTTTCAATCGGCGAAACGTTTCGATCAAGTATTTAATTTGAACTACGCTTCGAAATATTATTGACACGTCAATTTCATTTTGGCCCACATATCGGATGAATTGATATGTATACGCGTATTGTAAAATCAAATTAATTCCCCTTCAATTTTTTTCGATCACTCGATTTTTGAACAAACAATACGCTTTTTTCACACACACCGACGCATAATATTTTAACATTATTTATCGTATTTATTAATTATAACGAATTACTAGCGTCGATCAGGATCATTTTTATAAGGAATAGGAATACAAATAGGAAGAGGGTTCATCGTTATTTGAAATTTAAAATTATACGAAAAAAAACTCTAACATCTTTGAGTCAGTGACTTATTACCATTAGTTTCAATTGTATGTTAAACTGACACACGACCGGGTTTGTTCGTCGAGAGAAAAATTGTTTAGAATATATAATGGGATCGCGTATAAAATAATATAACGCGTAATAAAAAGAAGATATTTTTGATTTTATAAATAAATTGTCGATAAATTTATAATTATTTAGTCTTGTTTATATTGAATGTAAATAAATATACACTAACACATTAATGCTCATATTCTCATACACGTTTCTTATATATTATAATATTTTGTCGTTTCACCTTATTTTTGTAGTAATCATATAATAAATAGTATTATATTATTATTATTATTATTATTATTATTATTATTATTATTATATATATATATATATTTATTTATTTATTTATTTATTTATTTATTTATTATAAGTGTGTAAGTACAAAAAATGATTAATAAATTGCGTTTTGAAAATTGTGAGAAGTACGAGAGTGTATATTGCGTGTGTGAATATTATTGGTGGGCGTGATACGGTTACGGCGATATTCGGCGGTGGTGACGGCGAACGTATTATAATAAAATATTATACCCCCTCGATTAAAATTATTTCAACAGCTCTTTGAAAAAAAACACGCACACACACATACGGAAAAAACGTATTTGGAAAAAAAACGATATATCGTTTGCACGCTCGGAGGCGTTTTCTCGATTGCGTTTTATTATTTATGTTTTGTTTTTACTTTATTTATATATTTCGTACTTAATTTCACTCGCGAGTTAATGTAAACGATCTTAAAATACTACGAACGAATAATATTATGACCGTATTAAATTCTATTTAAGGTTTATCGCCAAAAACAACGTGCGTCGATCGTGTATGGATCGACATAACTTTATTTTATATTTGTAATCACGATTAAATAAAACAGTAATTGTACCATGCACGTTGCACGCGAACTTCGATTTATAGTAGTATAATGTTCGAACATGGCAATGAAACAGGTGTTTATGCAAATTATTCGACGTTGTTAGTTAATAAGCGAGAACAATGCCATCTGCTGTATCTTGAGTTGGGTGTGGTTTAATAAACAAAAAACATATATGTATACGTATATACATTCACGAACGACTAACGTTTTATATTTTTAATTTAGAGTTATTCGCGTCGTGCTCGTATTTCATCTCCCTTTTGTTACAGTATAATATTATGTCGTTTACCTACAACTTTAACACCGATATTGACGATAAATTTAATTAGATCTACGTCCGATTTGTTCAATTTAAACGATTTTATTTTGAGTGAAATTTGATGTATATCGCTAAAATAAAAAATATTTTCGGAAACAAATAATTGGAAATAAAAATTAAAATGTAATTTGTAATTTTACAAATTTCTCTTAAAAATATTTTTAACGTTTTGAATTTTTATTCATTCGCTGAAAAAAATAATTTATATTTCGTAGGGAATATGGATGAAATTATAAATATACAAACAAACACCTTCGTGTAATATACGTGAATTATAAAACATTTTATAGAACAAAACAAAAAAAAAAACAAGTGACATTAAATGAACCTGAATATGTATTTTTTTTTAGAAATCGGTTTGAAAGAAATTTGAAGGGAATGATGACCTGAAAAAGAAATTGTCATTTGACAATACGAAAGTGGAAAACCAAGTCGATCGTTATATGGCGAACAATTTTTTTCCGTGTAAATTTCGTTTAGATGTGAAAACTTCCGTGTAGTCTTTTTTTTTTGTGCGTTCGTCTGAACCGTATACCTACACAGAATGGTTGATGAAAACCAATTGAGTTTAGGACTGAAACGTTTGGCGCAAATAGAGTAAGGTTTAAAATTATGAACTTTTATTTTCGTTACATTGTGGCGCGTAACACTACGCGTTCGGACATGGCCGGCAAAGGTGTTTGCGTTTCTTTCCGAGGGACTGCCAACGTGAAGATTACCTTCTTACAAATTAACATATATGGCGTATGTTCACGCGTGTATTATACACCAAATCGTGCAATTGGATATGCTACTCACGTAACGACAGGTACTTAGGATACTTAGGTGTAACGGACGCAAACGTGTTGTTTTTTCCGTTTCTCCCTCTCTCTTTGTTGTACATTGTGTATTTACGATTATGGAATTTCCGTCTGTCATTTTTTAATTCTTTAGATATGGGAGTTTGTGTGTGTGTGTGTGTGTGTGAATATGTATACAGTATGCATGGGACCTACAATGTTAATTGTAAATATCAAATAGCGTAATAAATAATTATTGTAGAAATTGTTAAAAAGCGTTTAGTAAGTCGACACGCGAGTAAACTGTTCATACTTATACATAAAAGGAAGACGTAGTGGAGAAAAAAAATCTCATTTCTACCCCGCGGATATATTTATGTGTAAGTATATATTATGTACTAAAAATACGCCCGGGACTGGCATAAATAATAGTTCGTTTTACTGAATCCGAGATGGTAAAATGCGATGTACAAGATAACGCCGAATGATTCACGGCTTGTTTTTATGGAAGGAAAAAATTGTCACGAAAAATAGCCGACTTGCGCACAAAGTGCGTGCCTATTCCCTCTACGCTTTTACACGCTACAAATGGTCGTTATGCTATTTTAAATTTCAATCTCAGTCTCAGAGTTTTCTTCCCTATATTTTCTAAATATTCTATCGGGAACGATCCCGTTTCGGGCGAAAAAAGCACTCGAAGGATATTTGGGTACATTATCTATGATATGTAGCGGATCATTCGAATTAGCCGAAATCCTGTAGATTGAAACGAGTTTACCAATAAGAAGAAAATTAGTAAAAACCGAAAAACAATAAAGGTCATTGTTCCTCTTCTTCAAAAACTCCTAAATTTAAATCATTTTACATTATCTTCGTCCAAAAATAAACTATTTAGGTAAATAAATACGTTATAATGTAAAAAGCAAAATTATGTAACAATGTACAAGTCGGAAATAAACATAAAATTATTGTAGTCAGAAAATGAACGAAAACTATTATCATCTCTAAAATTATTCAATTATTCTGTATAATTACGCGTACTTATAATAATTATTATCTATTCGATAATTATAAAAACAAATATTATACAGTTCTTTTATAAAACCATTACGAGAAATACGTAAATAATTATTAAAAATCACTGATTATTTTAATGTATTCGAATTACGAAATTATAACTTTAAATGGAGTCATGACAAATAGTAAGTAAAAAAAAGCGTATAATCTTTTAAAGTTAATTAATAACGAACAATGAGAAATACTCAACTACTTAGCATAATATTTATATTTATTTTATGGTTTATAACAAAATTACTATATCATAATCAAATTTAAATACTTCACAAAGTGATAATTTCCTAAATAATATATTTTACGTAAATAATTAATATTTTAAAATATAAACGGAAATCACAAACCATAAATATTGTTTAAATAATAGTTTCAACTGACCTAAACGAATGACAAATATAAAATAAGTTCGTTGAATTTGACCACAGGCATAATAATTTTGGATTTTTATGTGTATTTACGCTAAACATCTTTATAACTCTATATTTTAAGATTCTTAATGAAGCCTAAAACATTTTTACGGTTTTTTATTGGGTTAGAAAATCACTATATACGTTAATATATGTGACTCTTTGTTTTTGAAATATTTTTAAACTTTTTCTAACACCATTCACATTTGTTATATTTTTAGTCGATAATTTTACGAAAAAAGTAAATAAATAAATAAATAAATAAATAAATAAATATATATATATATATACTAATAGTTTAAATATAATTATATACATAGAAGTTTGACAAGTGAAAGCGTTTATTCGTTCAATGGTTTTTATTCTTTGAAACCAAAGAAATAATAATAATTTTATTATATCTATAGCACTTTTATATATATATATAAAGCACCCTTGTCAAAAATAAACAGCATAAATATTATATACCTAAAAAAATCGCCTATACATCCTCTAAACGCGAAGTCTATAAACAACAGGAAATTTGAAAGCAGTACTTAAGCTTATTACTGAAGTTTCCGATCGCGTGCCGACAGGACTACAATGACTGCACCACATTATTTGCTTTAAATACACACAAGCACATGCACATAGACATATATATATGTATGATTATATACGTCAAAGTGAAATATGTCTGACCTGCGTGCCGGCATTAATTTTAATTTTTACGACGGCATCGCACGACATCGATAATTTTTGTCGCCAGTTCATTACTAAAATTTCATGACATATTATTTACATATATATATATTCAAACATGGATGTTTGCCGAACCGAATTTTTGATTGGAAATACAACGAGCACAAAGTGATAATTATTATTATAATCGATAGTAATTATAAAATTGTACTACGGCTCGTCATGGTGAAATTATGATTTTTATTTTAACGAACTTGCCGGACGGTATTTTTCGTTACGGACTCGTGACCAAATCGAAATTGGTGGATTTTAATTATTAGTTTGCGATATTTTCAGTATTTTTCACAAACGAAATTTACGTGTTATTAAAACGAGTACGATTTTCGTTTTTTTATTTTGGTTTTTAATTTGCCAATGTTACCAAATACTTTTTTTTTAAACCTTAAATCTATTAGTATTTGGGTATTTATTATATTTGATATACATAATTAATTTTTATTATTTAATTTTTTTTAATATATATATATAAAAGGCTGTTAAAATACCTAGTGTAAATGTGTAAGAAATATATAGGAACCATTTTCATGAGGAAATGTGTGCGAAATATTTTGTTGTAAAAAAAAGGGAACTTCCAGGTAATGAGATGAAAAATTTCGATTAATACAGTTTGTATTTTTACTCGTACCTAATTTACATTGAAAAACATACATTATACAGATCATTATTTATGAGAGGCAGAGGTTAGGGTGGAGGGCGTAAAAATCGTTGGTCTACGAGATGGAGGACAAAATGTGTGAAAACAACAATAATAACCACGACCAACATAATATAAGATTAAATGTAATTTTATTCAGAAGTTTATTGCAAAAGTTATATACATCTTATAAATAAAGAGAAAGTGTGTGTGTGTGTGTGTGAAAGAGAGAGAGAGTGAAGTATGTTGTTTTTATAGTGGATATATAATTATAATATTCCAAATCGTTGATTTTATTAATATTTTATTCCCGAATGTCCCGCGGGCTTAAAAACATTTCTGCTACTTAAGATTTTCATCGGTTCTTCGATTTACATAAAACCCGTAAATGAGCCCATACACGCGTGCAAATAAATTAAGTAATAATCGTTCAACGAATATTGGCGTGAATGATTCGATAAAACACTAGAACCCGTAACGTTTAGTTTATATATAAGCGAACGACGTTTCCGGTTTCGCTTAATGTACGAGCAATTATCGAACATCAAATGGCAATAGCGGACTTCTTATCTGATCATAAATAATGTAAATAGCGAATTAAGAATAGAAGTTCGAGTCTGCGGATATCGTTCGGCACATACCGGTTAGTATCGGTCATTCTAAACCATAAAAAAATAAAACGCGTCGGTTTATCGGAACAAAATAATAACCACAATGTATGCACGTATCGGCTGATCGTCATTGTCGTAATATAGCGCAACAATAGTTACTTATCGTCACGTTTTGTTGTAGAAAGGACTTTGTCGAATACGGTGCTCGACATACAGGAAAATTTTTACCTAGAACAAAAGTAAATTTAACGATAACATTAACAAATTGCTTATCTGGATAAAATAACGTTATTCGTTTGTAACGTGAATCTACTTCATCGTTATCAAAGAGGTAATAATAATTTTTTAAGGGAAACCATAAACGTAATAGTTGAGTCGAACAATATGTACTTTTTATCGTCATACGTATGCCGCTTAATAAATTAATCTTAGTTTACGCGTTTAGTCGTAGTAATAAAAATGCCGGATATATTTCGTTTATTGTTCGTATATCTCGATACGTTTACTCTCGCAACGCGCATAACGAAACGCCGCGGCGCAATATAAAAGAGCGCAGTAAATCGCCAATAGCTAAATAATTTCGATGGTGACGGCAATTTAAAAAGATCGAATTGTTCAATTATTTTGTACCGGTCCGTTCCGTCTTTATTATTTCGAATACAATTATAACGTGCTAAAATGTTTGACTACATATACGGGTTTGTTTTTTTGTATACGAATTCTGTAAGCTCCGCTTAGGAATTTTTCGGAACAAATAACGCAAATATATTATTTGTATTTCAACGTGTCCGCGAAGTGACGAAAACCGATAGCACGTTCGAATATATTTCGCGAATGTTTATAATATAATACGTGTGATATTCTAGTTATATATACGTTCCGTGTATACGGTACAATAGATCGGAACAGCCGTTAATGGCTTCGTCGATAATATCCTCGTTAAGCGCATTATTTTCGAAAAGCCTCGGCGGCGCTTTTGTTTTTAATACGTTTTTACGGTACGGAATCCAAACTTTCTTGTTTATTATGCTATTCAATAAGTAGCGTTTCGGGAAAAAATAAGCCCGTAAAATCGAGAGTGATTTCTATTCGCGCGCGAATGCCGAAAATAGAATTATAAACACGGGCATAGAGATAATTGTCTTTTTTCTTCTTTACGAACCCTACAATTACGATAAATCATCGATGTGATATCGATGTTACGACAGTAATCTAATGGAATAAAACGGTTTTGGTGCGTCGAGTATTAAATTATTCTTATAATAATATAGACGACGACGTGGCACAGTACTTATAAATATATATATATATATATATATATACATTTTTTTTCTTTTTATAGTTATGTGAAAAACGTAACTTTAGTCAAAACAAACTTTTATTAGTGGCATGGTTTCCGAAATATCTCCAAATAATGTTGTGATGCACTTAAATGTTATTATGAGAGTTTCCCTTGAGGGACTCTAATGATTTAGGAATGAAATAGTCTATAACCACTAACGATTTTTCTTCTACCAACAAAACAAAGAAAAAATACTTTTCAACGATGCTTCTGGTAACTGACCCAAAATATTAACTCTCTCAGGTACCTACAGATCAAATAATTTTCCCGGATTTTTCTAATATCTTAACTCACGCGAATTCTCGCTACAATATAAATTATATTATTATTTCTTATATTCGTATATATTATATGTGTGTGTGTGTGTGTGTGTGTGTGTGTGTGTGTGTGTGTGTGTGATTCGTTTGTTCAGACTTTAAATTGTCATTTTTATCGTGTTAGAATGTTAAACGCTTCAAAAATAACCCACGAATTAAAAAAATGTTAATAATTATATTATATTATTTGTCGATAATATACAGTTAATCAGACTGTAAAAAATATTTGAACCGTCTTTATCGTGCGCGCACAATTAAATTAGCCGCCTTTTTAAAAACTTTAATTTTATAATCGAATATTTAATTAAAATATGACGAACAAAAGAATAATTATTACAAAGAAATGAAACCCCGTTCTGTGTATAATAACTCTACAATATTACGTCATCGAAATGTGTTTATATATATATATATATATTAGTATATGATATATGTATATAGAAATGTTAATTTACTGTGCGCGTGACGAAATTCGTCTATTATTGCGAACAAATATTTTCGACGTTTGTACGGTTGTTTTTAAACGTTTAACTGATGACCGATGAAATCATCCAAAAATAAAAGCAAACGAAAAATGTTGGTGAATGACCTTGAATATATTGCGATAGAGCATTATTATTCTATCTGTATAGCTCTGGTCAAAATTGCGGACAAAATTGTTTCTACCAACAAATTATGCCGTTCGAGCCACTTACGAAATTTCCGCGTTTGTGTATAGTATTAATATAATTACAAACGTATGTACGGTTCGAAAATTCGGATTTTGTTATTTTTCCTATGTGAAATTATATAATATTATGCACGTCTTTCACTTGTCATTTTTAAATAATCAGATCCATACATTAGCGATTTCGTATATCGTACCGGTGACATCATTGATCGAAATACACAACGTAATAGTAATAAAACTAATAGTAGGACAAAGATTGAGCGTGGAGTAGCCAAAAAAAAAAAACCACAACGCCAAAACTCCTTTTACTCCCCTCCAATCCGTTGGCAAGGAACCTAAATGGGTTGTTGAGATAATTATTCGGGTACGCTGTATCTTAATGTAAAATAGTGATGGATTACACGAACGTGATTATTTATATTCGAACGTAACGCAGTTATAAATATATGTATATAGGGGTGAACGATAATTCGACGACTAATCGGGGTTTTAAACTGATTATTTTTAATTATACAAACGTATAAATACGCACGCGATTTTAAAGAAAAAATCGATTTTACTCATACGTATAACATAAAATTGAAAACATATTGTTCTAATATACGTACGAAACGCTTACATTAGCTTCGGGTTATATATATTTCTCAATATATGAATCGATCACGCTGACGTGGTTTCCCCACGAAATTTCCAGATATATATTGTCCACGCAACACACACGCGCGTATTTTTATTCCCACACGCACGCGCTCGTTTGGTTATGTAGTGTTTAGAATGGAAGCGGAGACAAGTTGACCCCAATGACGTCGCCGCCGCTGCCAAACCGGACGATCCTTTATTTTGGACTGCCACTGCCACACCCGCCTTACCGTCGTCCTGGTCCTTATTCGCGATAAAAGGAAACTGTCTTGCGGATATTCTTGTCACGTTCGCTTTACGTAGACACTCACACACACACACACACACACACACACACACACACACACACATAGAGGAGAGTAAACGGAAAAATCTCCCCAATATCCGGTCCTACGGCAATTTCCCGTTTTCCGTGTTTGTGAACCCCTAAAAATTAACCAATTTCTTTTTTCTTCCAACCAAAAAAAAAAAAATCGTTCCAGCCACATCGACGACGCCCACTCCCCTCGTGTGATCACCTCCGTCATCGAAAATCCAATATAGCGCGGATATCTGCCGTGAAACCCCTTTACAACGACCATTATTGCGGCTTACCTATAATACCTATCGGGCTGTAAGTTACGTAATATCCGAACCAGAAAACCATTGTAGTTTTAACGCGCTCGCAAAATTAACGTCGAAACTCGTTCGAATAACTTACATTTTCGGCGCTTAGCGCGACCACGTGACCGTTGCGGAACGAAAACAAACGCGCGAGCCACCACAACGATTTAGCGTCGCGTTCAACGTTCACGCTTTAAACGACATTCCGTTATAATGTATCGCCTTTTTGTGTGTGTACGCGCTTACACTACTACAGTACGGTACCGAAGTTGGATTAACGGAACCCGTAACGATATCACTGTGCCGGTGTTACTCCGTCCGTCCATTTTAATTACGTTGTCTGTCGGCAGTGCCGCGACGAAAAAATATAAATTAACGGACATGTCGCGACATTTCCGTCGTTTCGAACGCCCGGCGGTTACGTCGGGGGCGTAATTCGTCACGCGCTCGGGTAAAAAACACATTTTTCCGTCATTCGGTTTTTTTGTTCTTCAACGTTCGCGACTAATTTTCGTAATTCGTTACCGTCGTCGTCCCGCGAATTTCTTTACCGACGCAGTAGTCTCATTCTTTTACCAACCGTCAACTACGGTCACTAATTTAAACGCGTGTTTTACATTACACTTAACGCAAGTAAAATATTTTCGTTGTTTTCATACTAGAAATTCTGTCCAAATAGCGTATCAGAATAATACGAATACGCGGTGTTTGAATGATTGCCGTAAATAATTCAAAGTTCCGATCACACGCTGACTGTTAAAAGTTCCAAAATACTCGCCCCGTAGTTTTTTAAAACCGTATTTACTACACACTGGCGTTGGTAAATATCTATCTAAATCTATCTATACATATATATATACAAATAAAAAGAACGTTCTAAAAATTATTTAAATAAGTTTTTATGACAGTGATAGTGGAACACTAAAAAAACGTACTTGTAAAATATTATTATTATTTTCCGCTTCCCAAAGAACCGTGTCAAAACAACGAAGTTCATATAGGAGGTAGTTTGAAGTGAAAGTAAAAGAACGAGGTGTAAATCATTAAAATTCATTTCGCTAACTATAAATACTAAAATAATTAACTATTCTTTCATCATCGATTCTGCATATTCTTTGGTAATGATAACTCGGGATATAACTGTGGAGATAACGACCCGATTGAATTAATTTACATCGTCATCTATTTTTTGATAGTCAACTTTTATTGAACACGAATTGACAGTGGTTGACGCCATAGGTTTAGCTTAGTTCTTACGTTCGAATACATTGCCGTCTTTTTTCCATTTTATTAACAATGTTTTCTTCAAACATAATCCGAAAGAGTAATTTTTATTAATTAATTTAATTTATACATATAGAGGATATTAAACAATTGTCCCCCAAGATCCTGTGGCGTCAAATATTTAGATCTTAAGCGAATAAAAAATGAATTTTTTTTAATCATACAGTGTTCTCAATAAGAAAAATTTCCAACACAGCAATATTAACCACACGTATGAATACGTATGTATCTTAAGTATTTCAATATTTCATTGAAAACAGGTATATTTGGAGTACATTTATTTGTAATAAATTGTCATGTGCATATTTATATATTAAATAACGACGTAAATTTGCAGCAATTTATTCCCTTGCCCGACAAACGGATGTGTAAAACAGTGAGGGTGGGTAGGTAGCGTGTCACCGACAAAGATGAACAATTCAAATGGTTTAAAAATGTTTAATATATTTTTGTATGACGCCGTCAACAGTTAAAACCACAACGAGCTTTCCCCGACCGACCCGGGTTAAATTAATTAGCCCAGAAACTCATTAAGCGACCGGTACAGGGTTTGGGTTTTAGGAAAACGAACGGAAAATTATCACTAAGAACTTGACTATAGCTAATAGTTTCTTTGATTTCATTTTAGTCTATACATATATATATACTGATTCGTTTTTTTTTCGTTTATTCATTATCCGTACTATATAGCTAATATATATGGATGTGTGTGTGTGTGTGTATAAACAACCTTTTTTCTTTTGTACGATTTTTTTATTATTAATGTTTTTATTTTTTTTTTTACAAAAACACAGCCATTTATTAAAGTATCAGTGAGGGTGGGTGGTAGTGGAGTAAAATATATTATTTCTCCATTAAGCCTCTGGGTAACAATTAGCATGGAAAACCCCCATCCTTGTCACACCACATCAACGCCTTCGACGCTGCGAACAAGGGTGCCGGGGACGAATAAAGGTCTTGCTCGACCACTAGGCCGCAATCAATCAGTGACCGACGCCGCCGCTACCGTCCGGGGTCACATGGTGGTGAAAGCCACAGGAACCAACTATTTTCGCGATCGCCATAATCCACGTCACCCGTTTATAACGGCATTTTCGAAAACGAATTATTTTACGCAACGTTTGTTGTGTCCACATATTGTAACATATCGTATTAAAGTATCGATACGTGTACATCTCGAATCTCAAGTGTTCAAATCATTATATAATCAATAATATGGCGAGCGAATATATCAATTCGATAAATGACATTGGCAAGTATATTATAATAATAAATATATTGTACAGTAATTATCATACTATTTAATTATTATAAGTAAAATATAATAACGGTAATATAATGGTATTGCTAAAGAATAAGTTTTTAAAAAGTTATTTAATAAGCTTTTCCCGTTTACCTATTTTCATTACGTAATTACTTTACATTAGCAATGAATATCGTTATAGTTTTTTGAAAATCTGAAGTTGGCCTCTATCCCATAATGTAATTTTGAATTCACCGACTTCAACTTATGTCCTCGTTTCTCCCATTTAAATTCCAAATATTGGGTAAATCGATTGGCTTATAAGTTTTTGAAATTTTACTATTATTTCACTTTGTGTGTGGGGTGTATATAGTTTCATTTAAGGTTATCAATTTTGTCGTATGGTTATGTTAAGAACACTCCAATTATTGTATTTGCGTTTAGACATTTTCGTTGTGGGAATTTTACTAATTATCGCAACGAGTGTGTTTGTTAAACGTTAAATATTGATTCTTGAGCATAAATATTATCCCGTGAATCAGTTGCAATATCATAAATATAATTCGGTTATATGATAAAACCGTAATAAAAACTTGAATCTAACCCGCTGTCTTTGGTAATAGATAAAGTAAGAATTTATGTTACATTTTAATTCCGTGTTTAAATTACCTTTGTAGTGATAACAAATTATCATCTACTACAATATCAACAAGACTTTAAAATAGAACCGTACAATATTTGTAAACATTTATTATAATAAAACCATACACAAATCAAATTTTCAAAACAAACAACAGAGATAAAAAATATTTTTCTGTACAAAAAAAATACCGTTAAAAATATTTAAATCGTTTTTCGCTCATACACATATACACACACACATACATACACAAATATTATAAGAGTATTTATAAAAAAAAATTGTTCGTAATTTATAACGGATACTGTATACATTTTTGGACTTAACTACAAAATCGAGTAACATAATTAAGATGTTCTCTACATACTATGTTTGGTAACAAATAACTGAATTTTATAACATAATAACTGTACGCGTTCAGCGAAAATCTAAAAATAATATATTTCGTTATTTCCATAAAAATACAGTGAAAATTACAATCGTTAGAGCTAGTTTTACCATAATATTAATACACAATAATATTAATAAATAAATTAGCCGATTATTTTATTATTATACGTATTATCGTAATACGTCAGAATTTTTAGTCACCGAATGACATCCATTCGATGAACAACAATTTTAAATTTCCTTATTGCTTTTCGTTTTTGTCAACAAATAAATAGATAAAATGGAACAAAATAAAATGATCAATACAAAAAGAGCGTAATACGACTGAACATTCCTAGAAATTCACGAGTTTTTGTCTCCAACCAGTTCATCCTAACCGTAATGAAAAACGCTTTAGTGATTGCGTCGGTCCCTAAAGAAATATCTTTAATAGCGTTCACCGGTGACAGTGACCTTTTCATAACCATTTAAATCAATGGCCAACACAAACGAAATTTATTCTACCATTTAAATAATCGGTGGCGAGTGTAAAAATGAATAACAATTTGTACAGTCTACCGAATATTAGAATAATGTCCCTACGATCTCTATAATATTGTCGTATTATTCGCGAAAATGATGGACTCGGTGTATATTTAATCGTACGTAAATCGCCGTTGTAATCGAATCTTGTGTACGAATTCACTTTTGAAAAATTCGTTGTAGCCCAAATGGAATCGACGACGGAATAAAAAAATATAAACGCCATGGACTGTCCTGGTGTAAACTATAAAAATTCGTGCGATTTCGATATGAAGATCGAATATGTATCGATGCATTCGACATACCGGAATTTCGGACAATTAGTAAACCAACGACCCTATACGGTATTACTTACATATATATATATATATATATATATATATAATTATACGGTACAAGCCATTGTGCGTGCGTAAAAGGGTCGTTGACGTTTACGGAATGCACAACAATTTCAGTTATGCTGTTTATCGTGATACCTTACACACTACACCATACGTTATCCCGTCTGATCAAATTTTGATGTACAACATAAATGTACTACCTTCGGCTATATATTATGTTACATGTCGAATCGATATTGGAATGTCCTAAATGTAAACGGCTCCTTGTGAACCCCATATTGCAATGGCCTGTATGAGAAGCGAAAACGCCATTTCTAGTGTGCGAAATACATCCGTTTTTTATTTGTACAGTATAATAATATAAAGCGTTGGTAGAATTTGTACCTTACCGAGTTTACGTTTTGGCGGTCATCTATCACGTTAATATTTTCGTCAGCCATTTAGCCATTTCTTACTGTGTGGCTTTTTTGTATGGAAATTTTTCCTTTGTTTGGTGCCAATGTCCAATGGCTTTACCGAATCAATTACAAAAATTACTATAAAATAATAGTCACTCGATAAACAAGTGCCGCTTATTACGGAGAACAAGAGACAATACAATAGTACAGTATTTCCCACCAGAGTAAAATACCCATAAATAATCGAACCCAAGTTACGATCTACGAGTAATCGAACGTTTTCCAGTTACGCGTGACCACGAACAGACTTTCACTAATCATCTGTTTGACATTCGTTGCCGCACGTTGTTGTATTTCGCAGTACCGTCAAATGTCCGTGCCCCCGCACAGTCACCTAAACATGTATATACGTACGCGTGTATTATTTTTTTCATTTTGTGTCTCTACCAACAATCGATTCTTTTTGTAGTCGATTTTGTACGCGACTAAGGAGAAAAGCTCCGATTTAAGAACGCGTCGGCGGACGGAAAACGGTTTTTAAACTGGCGCGTGCAACAACGGGCGGAACCCGTTCGGTTAAAGCAGTTTTTGGTGTTAAATCTTTTGATCCCGCGTATTCGTTGGGCGACGGCGTTCGGAACCACTCCCGGAGTCGGAAAACACGAGCGGATTACACCCGAGCTTTTAGCAATGGCGGAATTCCTGGATTCGAAATTCGGAAGTAATTCTTCGGCGGATATATTTATTATTATTATTGTTCTAATGTGTCCTTATGGCGAACGGATCGTGAAAGGCGCACCTGTCTCGTGGCAACCAAATTATAATATAAAAATGATAATAATCGTGTCAAGTTTTGCTCGCGAGGGACGATTTTCGCGTGGATCAGTAGTATTGTAATTGACACCACAAATTTATATATATAATTATTATAATTAAATAATATAAGTCGATTCGTTTACGAATTCGGATAAACAACGATAATTTTAGCGAATTAATATGAAAAATATATTTTTAAGAAATTATTGTTTTGAAACACGGAGACGTTTTTTCTTATATATTATAAAATATATTGTACTTTTTTCTTGTTAATATTATAAAAATTATTCGAGATATTTCGATTAAAAATTTCGCAGTAATAAGTGGGCCAGCATATGATAATAAAATGAATTTATCTCTTCACCGTGAATAATGCGACATACGTCAGTAACTTCATCGGCCATCATGAATTGTGGTATACATGTTGTATATCAAGTTGTAGATCAACAAAATATATACGTTATATATATATATATATATATATATAAATTCATTTTTTACGATGAATAGACCATTAGGTGATTCGCAATAAGTAATTTTTGTTTCCGTATTATACAATTCATATGATTTATGATAGAAATGAAAAAAAATCAACTGACATAACATATACAAAAAAATATGGCCTTTATTTATCGAGTGGACAGTCCAATGATTAGGGTGGCCCAAAAAAATGAGGAAACACAGTACTAACCAGGGACTCGAGCCGGACCAAAAGTAACCGATTAACAACCCATAATCTTGCTCAAATCATCAATTTAAAATGTAACAGAAATGATCATTTCCAATTACAAAGAATCTAAACCATTTTTAAAAAATAAAAATATTTTTGATTTTTTTTTTGAGACTTTTTTGAAATTACGTTGTTTTTTATTTTCACAACTAGAAATTTATTTATATTTATATTTTATGTACAACTGTTTCTAAAGTAAATGCATAACGTTTACGTATTATAATGTTGAAAATTATGTGATGGAAATCGAAAAATATTTTTGAAAATATTATTATACGGCGATCTTCAACATCCGATGTATTCGTAAAAAATTTAAATTATAAATTCTGCCTCCTGAGAATAAGCAATCGACAGCATTATTGTTAATAACGTAAACGACAAAATACATTCTTTCTTTACAAATATATAGTAATTATAAACAGAAATCACTAATTTTATACGCGCATACAAATCCATGGAATATTCACGTTATTCGTCGAACTGTTTTCAATCTCATTATTCCCATATCCGTTAAAAACAAAAAACTCAATATATTTTATGATCGTTGAATATTGGCATATGATTAGATATGTAAACGAGATTTATGACAGTAAAATATTTATACATTTATCACGAAATAATATTTGATACTTCATTAACATTGCGTTCATTCTTATAGTCTTTGAAAATTATTCACAATAATTATTAATATTTATTAAAATCGGTTATAACCATAATCTAAATTTTGTGTTTTTAAGAACCGCAACCAACAGATAAAAAACAATAATTTTAAAAAATCAAAATAATCAAAGTTATAAAGATTACATGTCTTGATTGTTAACACATCTCGGTTATTTATATGTATTACTGTAAGCATTATGTCGCTCTCCTAAAACCTTAATAGGGATATTTTGAAAATGTGGAAAACCCCTTTGTGATTGTAGTAAGTAAAAAGAGTGTACGTGTTTGTGTGTGTGTGTGTGTATGTGTGTGTGTGTGTGTATGTGTGCATGATAAAATCGTTTTAATAAATATTATTACCGAAAAGGACACGTTTAAGCCACGCAATAATTACTGGGATGAATATTGTATATGTTATCGGGTGCATGCACCAAAATCAGCTTAAAACATATAATCGAAAACCGTGGCTTTAAATTTAATCACGCGCACCGAAAACTACCACTCAGCTGCTGCCGGAAAAATTTAAACCGACGATTTTTTAAAAAAAATTTAATTTGTCGTCATCCTACTGTCGCGCAGCCATTATACTTAAAAACGGACGTGTTATAATATTATTTTTACGCATCATATTACAATCATAACCTAATCGCCTTTACCCAGCCCTCCGAATCGCCGGATTAATGTTTTAGTCGTGTAATTTTTTTCAAAATTATAATATTTATAATAAAATGAACTATAAACCGTCGTCAAAACGACCGCCTCCAGGAATCCGCAAACGCCGCGCTTTTTCCAACAGAATTAAAAAAATGTCCGAAACCATTATACGAAAATTATCGTGTCTCGCACTTTGACGCGCCAAATAACGTACGAAAATGTCTTCAAAAAACCGTATAATAATGAAACAACAAATATCCATATCATTAACGCAAAAAATATGATATAAACAATATAAACATTTAAGATATTTATCGCCTTAACCAGGTATACAGATATAGAGCAAAATATACGGAAATTTATTTTTGTTAATAAAATTATAATCCCTCTAGGAAAGAGATTTTTTTTATTTAATTATAATTAATTATAACTGACAAGCGCAACATCATTCTAAACTACCGACTAAGCGACAATTTGGATTTAAAACCACGTGTTAGAAATATTTATTTTACAAAATTTTCTTTTGGACATGTTCGTATTTTTTTAATTTTGGGTCAACCACGATTATCGTACGATAAAGGTAATAACTTATATTATATTAATGGATCTCTACACACCGCCTGAAAAATTAACCTATTTTCTTTGATCAACTATTTCTTCGACGACCTCGGTACTTTCCGACTGTTAACAGATGTTTCTGTATTTACTTAAATAAAACTATTCGCCATAATATTTTTATACTAATTTAAATTCGTTGTTTTGGATATTATAGTTACTGCCTGGATATTACAAAAAAAAATTTGTATTTCATATTGATTTATTTGAGAAAATGTATTTAAAAAATTGTGTTAAATTTATTTAAAAAGCTATTATTTTTGTTGGCTTAAATTATTTAATCTAATTATATTTAATATACTTAACTAATACTAAAACAATTATAATTAATCACGGGCAACATTAAACAATTTAAATATTTATCCTATAATTCAAGATATTCAAACATAGTATTGTTTGTCCAAATTATTATCTTATTGACAGATTTTATAATGCCTAACAATGTAATATATTGGCTCGAACCATCTTACTTAACGAACATGTAAAATCGTGATCATTTCGTGCAAAATATATGGGTAAATGCTCTAATTCTAAATACTTGTGGCCGAAAAGTATAAAAGAAATTGAATATTTTATTTGGGCATACTCGGAGAAGAAATTGCGTAAAAAACACAAATCTGAGACCAATAATATAATAAACAATAATATTTTAATATTTTTACGATTTCCGAGTTATTACGTCTTACTTTTTATAATCATTAGCAAAAAAAATATCACTCCCGAAATTTTTTAAATGTGGTTTTCATTACGTTTTTGTTACTTTTTTTTGCATTCTTATTTACATTACGCCGCAATGCGATCTTTCCGGTCGTCGGTCTTTTTTTCTGAGGCTGGGAACATTTATTTTGACCACGTTCTATTTGCAGTTCTTTGCGGAAGAGTACAGTGCGACTGTATTCCGTTCGTCCAAAATAGCGTATATGTTCGGTTACGTAACGACTGTTTTATCGTCATGTAAAATAACATCCTAATATTTTTCTCTTGAGTAGTAAAACAAATATATATTCTCATCATTGTAAGTATAAGAAATTAATTGGCGTATATAAGAGTTTAGAATTTACCTAATCGAAAGTCAACCATTGTAATCTGGATTTTTACAAACATTTAATAATTTTTTTTTGGAAATTGAAACAAAATTTTTCTTACATAATATAAACATTTTAAACACGCGAGATACCATCGTGTGGATAAATATGGATATAATTTAGTAAAATTTTCAAGTAAGCCTATATTTTTCAAATTTGATTTGAACAAATTCCTTTATAACGGTAACAATGTGTTTTACGATTTAAATTTTAATATGCACTTCACAATCATTTTTAAATGTTTATAATAATAATATTATTACTGGAAACAAAAAAATAATAAATATATAAATTAAATAACGATAAATTATCTATTTATAAAATAAACGTTAAAAATATTTAATAATTTGTATATTCTAGTTTTACACAAACGTAATATTTCATAATAAAAACCACATGGAATAGTACAGTTGTACATTATATTATAATCGTTTTAAAAATATAAACATTTAAGTTCTTTTCATACGGCTACATCCAACACTCTTTTAAATAAAAATATGTTATGTGTTGTTATACAGAAAACGATGTATCATAAAAATCTATTTTTGTTACCGTAAACAAATTATTTATTTGTTACAAAAAATAACAAATAAATAATTTAACAGTACATATTGTTTTCAAATACGTACAAGAGCCGGCTAATACGTGTTGAGGATAGCTTATGTGTAAGTTCTGTACATCTTGAGTGTACTGTTTACACTCATAATTCGTTAGTATATTGTAACGAAATTCGCGAGAATAATACGTCGTCGACTAGAACTCCGGGATATTTCGAACGACATTTTTTCGAAAGCTCGTAGAATATCGATTCGAACAAATTTCGAATGATCGGCCAACAGGCACATATCAAAAGTGGAAATTTCCCGATCCGTACCGAGGAAACCGGCGCCAATGTATCATTTAAACCAACAGCATGTAGTAAGTGTTTTTACGTACGAGCGAAGTAATCGGGGAAAAGAATTACGTTCTTTTCGAATAGCCAATCGGGATGGTCGTCTGTCAGGTCGAAGAATATCCAATAAAATATCAACAAAATATTTCCTACCGGAAACCATGATTATCATAATGGTCATATTATTTCGGCTAACATCTGCGGAACACGAACGCGGTATGTGCATTTTTTTACCGTACACGCACCAACCTATATGGTACGAATTTTGTTTTCAATTTACATATATACCATGGGAAACTAACCGTAATAGGATTTTATACTCAGCCGTCATTCCATGTCGAAAACGTTCATAATAACAACCATGTTGTAGTTACCTCGTCGACGAAAGGGCATAAGACGACCGCACTCGGACACCGCTGCAGGGATGTTGTACATACGTCTAGATTATATAATAAATAATATTTACGCAAACCACCGCCGGGGACACCGCCGATATATCTGTAGGTTATATACGGTCTCGGCCTTACGCAATTTGATCCCATTAAACTTGTACGGAATTCAATTTCGTCGAGTATATAATATTATACTATTAGGTATAGTTACCTATTCCGATCCAACGCGTTTAAAGAAAACATAACACACGTGCGAATTATTCGTTATTTAAAGGTATTCGGATGATCATGGCACATGTTTGTGGTAGCAAATCTCTTTGGTTAAGTAGTTCGCTTAGGATAGATATTCGTGGCGTCCGCGGTTCGCCACATTTATTTAGTCGTGTTGTTCTTTTGATAGTCATCATGAAATGGCTACGAACTAATGAATGAGAAGTATTATTAAATGATATAAAATCGACTTCGTTTTAACAACATTTTTGTGTACACCATCTATTAAGTGATACACAAAAAAGGACTTTTTCGATATTAAAAAAGGATAAAAATAATTTGAGTTCATGGAGAGGAACAATTAGATCTACGGACGATAATTATTTTGCAAATATTTAGTGGAATAATAATAATAAATTATTGTTGTACAGTTGTACGAAGAAGCAATGCCGTATGTGTCCTATGGTGTTGTATTTTTAAAAGCTCAAAGCAATAACAAATTAAAAAATAAAACCAATTTATATTCAACTCAATTTTCCAAAATAAATAATTTTTGCAAAAATTAGTGCGAAAATCTTAAATGCTGATTTGGTATTCCATTGGTGAACATTTCTACAGATAATCGATTTAGGTAGTTTTAAAGCTGATTTTGAAATACAAATTAATTAAATTGATAAAGGCATACAATATGCTATTAAAAATAATCAAAAAATCTTTGTTAGATTTTAGTTGATTATTGTATACAGAATATGATTCAATTTATATCGCTTTTGGTTAGAAGTTCATGATAATTTTGAGAGCTTGAAATGGTATATATATCAAAATACTTTTAATGAATAACGTGGACTTTCTATTTATTATTAAATTTTATTGATTTAATCAATTTATTACAACGAAAGAGATATCAAATAATCTAAATAATTAGTTCATAATAAGAACATAGGCCGGGAAAATGAAAAAATATTTTTTAAATATTCTCTGGTGAAGTCGAAGTAATAATATTATGAAATTTAAGTGTCTTAATTTTCAATTTTAAGAACATTGAAAAACATGATTTCAATTTTAATTACTACTCCTAAAACAGATTTAAAAATTAATAGAAAATTGTTATTTGGTTCTTGTCTAATAAACAAACCAGCTGGGCGTGTGGTATTTTTATTTGAGTTTTTCATAAAGATTACTTTACGAGAACTTTAACTTCGAATATTACAAGCCCCTTAACTCAAAATAGAAAATTAGAGATCCGTCACGTTTTTAATTTAAGTCCGTTCTGTGTATAATTTAGTTTTCAATATAATGGGTTTATACCATTTTCTGAGACTTCATATAAGTGGGTATATGAAATTTGAATCAATACCAAAGAAAAATTCGAATTTTATACATAATACCTCCCTTTTTATTATTAATTTCGTATGTATACGTAATTATAAATTAACAAGTCGAATATTCCTTTAAATATCATCACAATTTTAAAAACACTTGATCTACACCATCTGCTTTAATATTCGATTACTTCAAAGTTAAAAACAAGGTTGTTAATTCGAGAAATCCATTTTGTTCAACCTGTTTGAACAACGGTTTTCACCTACAGCTTTTTCAAATATCTCCGGAATTGAATCACTAATATTCAATTTTATTTATATTCAACGAGAATAATGTTAAAAATCGGACATTTAAAAGACTCTATGGATCTTTTCTAACTATGTTTTATTCAGCAATACATTTTTGAAAAATAATGTTAATAAATTTATTAAAGCTTTCGTGGGTTCCTCTGTTAATATTGTTTTGATTTTCGGAATTATCCGTGATAATAAAAAATTTAAAAAAAGTGAAAAAACATAACTGTGCATTATATACATCTTTATCCAAATGTGTCCCGGAAGATTACTGAAATAAAGAAGCGTACTAATCATTTATATGTGGTAATATTCTAATTATGACCTTCGTGAAAATCAATTAAACATGTGTATAGTTTATACGAACCCTTCGGTTCCATGAAAATAATTTTAATTGTATTCGACAAAAGTCCGTGTCAAGCTCTAATAAAAAAAATACCTTCTTTTAATGTTTTCCGTCATATTTTTTTTAAATACAATTTCGTTCACGGTAAAATATGATTTGACAAAATAATTAATTACAAAATGATAAATATAATACGTATAACGACTACGGGGATTAGTATATTTTAATAACGATTTCGATATGCGTCCATTAAATACACTTAAACAGCATTTATCTTTGTCTGACATTTTAATTAAAACACTTTTCTTAATCCAAACATTATCAATTGTGTATTAAAAATAATATTACACTGTCACTTGAACAACAAATCATGTAATTTTAAACATGTTAAAGTTGTTGTGACGCCGTTTAAATAAATACATTTTTAAAGATACAACGATATGAACACAGTAAATATTGTAAATTATAGTATCGGTAATAGTAACTCATATATAGAAAAACAGCGTGTTTTCGTGGTGAGTCCTAAACCGCGTGATAGTTAAAAAATAATACACGACGTTAACGTCGAAAGTAATATTTTTTTATTATTAAATTTTTTAGAACGCATGATTACAATATTATTATATGCGTGTTTCGAGTTTTCAAAAAAAATCATTATTTCTGTATATTACGTAATGAAGACACTATTCCTATATTGTTACACCGTATGGCTGAATTAATAATCCAAAATAGCAAAAATCAAATCAATTTATATAAATTCAGAACGAAAAACTCTCGCGCGAACGTGTGTTTGATGTAGTCATTATGTCGTTATTCAAAGAAGAAAAAAAATTAAAACTTAGTTGCGGGAAAACTAATAATTATAAAAACGAAATGATGGGTACATTTCGTAATTCTATAATGTACAACCGAGTAAACAAAATGTATAATAGGCGTAGGCGTAGTCACAAAGTAACTGTCGTGCATTAAAAAAAACCGAGTTGTTTATTTATCAATTGTGTTTTCATGTACATCTAGAAGTAAAAAAAAAATATATACGTCTGTCGATATTTTGATACGTGAATTTTCACGAAATACGAATTGCCGGTGTTCGTAGATATGGTATGATATATTTAAAAAAATTATAATTATTATCGTTGCCATCATTTTGATTAATTTCTATTTGATACCGAGTAAACGACACCAATATTATTGACGGGTACAACAACGTGTTCCGATTCCGCCGAACTGTCAAATTCATAACCGAAGTCACGGTATTCGTTGTCAAAGTAGTGTTTAATTCACGCAAATAAACACGAAAAAACGGAAAACATGAACATCCGTTTGAAGTTTACATGAATATGTCAACAAAAACCACAAAACATTGTAATTGACATTTCGTATAGAAAATAATTTAAAATCGTAGCGTGATGGTGACTAATATGATATAACGATTGTCTTTACATATGTATATACGTTACTATTAAATTTGCGTTGGTTCCAAAATAGCATTCACGTACACTATCCTCGCAAATTTAGCAAACTAAATGTTTATATTTAATTTCACTATGATGTTATACTCCATTGGTTGCTCGTGTATGTACACAAGTATTTAATCGTTATTGTTTTTTCAACGTTTTGACTCGGTTTTTTTCCTTAAAAATCAACAGTCGAAAAGGTAGGGAGTTATAATACGATATAATCCAAAATAAGCACCCGTGTACATGTTTGTTTTGTGATCACGCCCGTGATGTGTACAATCACGGATGACGCAATCGACAGGTCGTGGAAAACACCTGAAATAACATTATTGATCGATCTATGTCACGCGTCGCGGACAAAATCGTTTAAAAACTCGCCAATCCGCAGTTACAGGTCAATTTAGTCTTACTGTTAATCGTGATACAATCCTGCAAATATGGCCGCCAAGATATTCATCGTTGTCCTCCTTCTGGTACGTATAAATTACATAGAATCAGTATTATATCATTATCGAAAACAAAAAACCGTCACACCTACACACAATTATTATTTACGTAACCAAAATTTTTAAAATATCAGCTTTATTATATGAAAACTTTATATCAAACTCGTATATTTCGCGTACACGTAGTTTTTGTAATATTTACTTCGAACAAGTTCCCGTGTACGTATTTTTTATATTCGTACACAATTAACGGAAATATATTGGTTTTGTGTACTATAGACAGTGACATACGTGACGGAAATCAAGAGTAATGTTTACGAAAATGATATATTTTTGAAAAAACAATTTCAACATTTAAGTACCAGTGTGATGAATTATATTTTCGCTGCTCGGGACATATTTACGGAAAAAATATATAACGAAAATATTATGTTACCTAATCTATATTCAGAACTAGAGAATGCTGCAAAAAATTTAAATAATCACATTCAGAAATACAATAAATATTTTAAAAATGTAATCGACAATGAATCCAATTTGTCATTAAGCGATTACATTTCTGATTAGAAAAACTCGTCTTAATTTTGTAACGCGTAACGGACATCGTATGATCGTAATCATGTTTATTAATATATTATAATTTACCGAAAATTCAATTGACATATGTTCGTGTGAACCAAATTTTTAAATATACTCCTACAGTTGAATGAACGAATTCAGTGTTATTTTCGAAGCCTTTTCATTCTTATCTCTATTGACGTACACGTTTTATACGAACGGACGTTGAATACATATTCTTATAAGGTACGCACAAAAACAATAATTTTTTGTCGATAGAATGTCGAAAATGCGTATAACAGATCGAATTCGTAATATATGAGTTAAAAATAACGTCAATATCCCAGTAATGATTAGTTATCGATATATCGCCTGTGACTACATGAGTATGTCACGCTGCTAACGAACATTGGTCGACAACGTAAAGGAGCTATGGTGGCGGGGAGGGTGATAAATAATTTACGGTGATATTTACGTAGCAAATATTTAAACGATTATACAGTCGCTGGAACGCTCTGAAGAAATTGCTTTCTGGAATACTTTTCGTCATATTTTATTGGACGGTCCCCCCCCCAGCGGCATTAAAACGTTCCCCATCAACAGAAGTTTTTTACTTTGTAAATTTAACTTCGATCGCGGGGCTCTTTGTTTGGCTATAGGAATTGTAACACGACTTCACTACCACCTGTACTTCAATCTCGTACAGTTGTTGTCCAAAACAATTTATGACTATCGGACTTTTAGAGTCGTTATATACGGCAATTATACCACGTACACCACCCATTAGTGGATCATAGATAACACCACATAAACACGTTGAACAATAATTAATACCGAAACTTTTTGGATCCACTGTGTATATACGCGCACATAATAAATGCAATGTCTATAAACATTATTTCGCCGGTAACATAAGGGCGTAAAATGCGTGTGTACATTACAAACAATCGCGCCTTAATGATTTCTAGAAAAATATCCGAATCTCGATTTTATGGGGCGTATTACTTTCCGACGCGTTTTATTAACATACACGTTTGTTTCATACGAACGTCATAAAATTTAGAACTATTTTCTTCGTAACGTATCTTTTATGAAATTATTTAATTAACTATAATATTACGATTACGGGATAAATTATATACAGATACGAATAGTATATGTCGTATAAACTACTTTTTGTACCAAAAGGAATTCTCAACTCAAGTTGTCAATTATGCGTTTTGTTGTAAATGTTGTAAGATACGAAACCTTTTCTAATTATTTACGCGTGCAGGCGCACGCTACCGATGGTAAAGTAATTTGAACTAATAATAATCGTTTATTGTTCACGCAACGACAGTAAGCGTCTATACACACGTTAACGGTTGCTTGTCCACTAAACGTTACAAAAATTTCGTCTTCTATCCCTTTTAATTGAATCGACGTAAAGATTTATCGACGTCCGAACAGATTCGTGTACGATTGAATATGAAATCGTATAGCCAGGATATTGTCACGTCCCGTGTCACAAGAACAATGACCACACGACCGTTAGAACACCAATGTCGTTTTTCTTCTTAGTTCCTCCGTATATTCAAATCCCTAAACTTCGGGTACACGGATTTCGTTGCGGTTTCGCCGTAACGTTTAATATTCATACCGAAAAGATGATTTACATTTTGTTCTGCATAAACGTGCGTCTAATTGGATGGTCGTATTATATTGACACGTTTCGCGCGTATGTTTTGAAAACCAAAAAAGTATATTGTAACAACGTTATTATATATAATACAAACAAAATAAACAGACTGCAACTTAATAAATTGCTTCGTTCGGGTAAATGTATTACATCGTTTAAGTGAACAACGTTTTTGTACATACGAAATATTTTATTTTTATAATTTTTACGAGTATCGTAAATTATGTATAATTGCGTCGCTTTATAAAAAAACACGCTTTATTACGAGGCCACGTGGATATTACGTTATTCTCGTAGCTCATGGCACGATCATCCGAAGAAACTTATAAACGTACAACAATATAACTTTATAAATAATTGGTTGCCCCGTAATTGATTTATTGATTAATTAATTTATATATAATTCGGTTACGTTTGGTATTTATTGCAAACGAAATACAACAAAACCAACGGAACGATAATATTACATTTGCTTCGTCCATTTGAGGCACATGTGTACCATTGGGAATACGATTTTCTTCATATGGACGATTTCAATTATTTCACGAAAACGATTAATTATTATTTGGATATTTCCAATAATTTAAGACTCTAAGAATATTGTTGGTAGTTTTTCGTTAGTTGGTGAACATTCATCGCTTTGTGTGTACCTAACTACATGCAAATCGAATATAATATTAATCGTTTTAAGTATACATACGACAAATTTAATAAATTTGCTAAAAAATATCAAGAAGCCATTTTGCCTTCCGTCTCAGTTTCACGTATATACCTACTATATAAATATTTGAACGACACGTATCAACAAAACGTAAAAAAATGATTAACACGACTATTCGATAAAATTTAATAATCTGGAATCTCGACACAATTTAAGAAAGAATGAAAATAACAAATAATAAATTAAAGTTTTTAAAAATTTATTTGTCGTATGGAATTGCTTATACAAATCTTATAATCTTATATCTACATAAATGTTTACGAAACGTTAAAAAAATAATTTATATTTTGTATTATATTATACTCGTATATAAAAACGTTTTTAATTAAAAAATGGATTTCAACTCAATGGATTTTAACTATTTTTTGCGGATTTTATTTTTGAATCACGAAATGTCGTTTTTTTTTAAATGTCATACATTTATTTCAAATACTATAAACTTTTTTTATTGCTCTTCATTAAGTTTTAACCCAAGATATTGTTAAATAATTTCGAGAAAATAATATTGTAAACCTTAGTGGTTGAATCCATAACAAACGGTTTCCCGCGTTTTCTTTCATTCGAATTATAAATCTACACACAATCGGACGGTTTTTACAACAACATTTGAAACTATATCAATCCCATATCGCTGCGTGAAAAGCGTTTTTAATTACTACTCGTAAAATTAGATAATAAATTACTAATTACAGCCATAGATTATACAGGATCTCCTAAAATTAATTGATCTTAAAATGAACTATATCTGTAAAAGCTACGCCGAAATTATTTACCTACTATTTCGTCCGAGGATATTTGTTTGTTTGTTTAATGGTTGTTCCAAAAATTGTTTTTTTGATTTCGAATAACCTATTTTGTTTTAATATGGTTCGTTTCATCTTTATTTATTAATTTCTTAACAAAACTAAATACCAACTCACGCTAATTTTCGATCACTGTCATCATATTTCGTCGCGAACTATTTTTTATGGGCTTATTTGTGAGAAAGTTGTATATGTACGCGAATATTACTTTCAATATGTTCAACGTCCCAATATCACATTTTTTATTTTGCAATATCCGTGATAAATAAAAAAAATATTAAAACCGTAACACACACGCGCATATATATATATATGTATTTGACCAACATCATATCGAGCCAACTTCGTGAGCAATTTCTGTAGTGTTTTCTGAAGCAATATAAACCTCGCGCACACCAGACCCGATATATTATTATCATCTAGCACAATACATTAATACTGTCGTACACAACTCATTCTAATACGGTGGCGGCTCGGCGTGCTAACGGCATTATTGTTGGCAGTCAATTTACTATTATATTGACTGGGGCTCGTCCTTTGCCATCCTCGTCGTCTTACGTCCTGCTAAGATGTTTGCGTTTGCGATCTAACTTTTCGCGTGTCATTGTTACCGTATTTACATTTAATTATACCAAACTCCGAGAGCGTAAAATAGAATGTGTAAGTGGGTTGTGACCGTTGTAATAATCGTTTATACATCGAAGGCCAATGTTGTAATATCGGCGTTTCGTTTTGTCCACCGAAATGAATAACAGTAACGCGTAACAGTAGCCAGATCGAAATATTGTACCAGGCTCTGGACACTCTTAAATGTAATCAATAATATTCTGTGATAATATTGTTTTAATATTTATCAGTTACCTATTCTGTGATTTTACATTTTAACGGTCAACCTTTTAAATTTATACTATTCTGTGATACTTATTAGAATAAGTGAATTATTAAATCAAAAATTGATTTATGAATAATTTACTTATTTACAAAAACATATTTTTTTGTGGGTATGGTCATATTGATTTTCCTCCAGAAAGATGGCGAATCCGTTTATCAGATTTACCTATACTTATAGGTATACAGATATGCCTATACTCTGATTAATCTATTTTGTGATTGTACATACAGAACCGGACGTAAACTGAGTATGCGAAATTCATGTTTAGACTACTACTTTAGTTACCACTTTGGTATGCCTAACGACTCCAGTTATGAAACGAACACCCCGATATTTCGTTTGTGTCTTTGTATCAATATCGTTCCGTATTATAGTTATTTTTTGAAAATTATACTGATTTGAAATCGGTAAAATCGTCAAAACCTTTGACAACGAATGAAACATTATCATAAATACTTCGCCTGTGTGCAAACGGCCATAACGAAATTGGTGACTTGAATCGGGCCAATATTTAGGGGTCGAAAGATTATTAAAAAGAAAATTCGCTATGCAAAATTTTAAACGTTTAAAATTGTTAACCTTTAAAATCGTATATTTAAATATGGATTAAGAGCTTAATCGTGTGCGCCTCTTTAATTACATATTTTTTAAATCATAAAAATCGTCAATTAAAAACGATTTTTCGTTATCAAAACACAATTAATCAATTATTAGGACTCGTTTCATTATCTTATGTTTTTTTTAACTATATTTATTATTTCGACGTGGAGAGTAATAGAATTATGAAAATGACATTAATTGGATTGTTTCTATTGGAAAAATATAATAAACTTAAATACGTATTTTAATTTATGTTAAATAACATAATATTATTTCACACTAAATCTTTTTAAATATTTGCCAGCTAAACCGAGCATAACTTGAAATTATATTTCGAATGCGATGATTATTTTAGCTCCTCTCAAAATGTAAATAATGAATAAATAATACATCACTTTGTTATATCTTATCAACAAACGAAGAATAAAAGAACCATATCTTTACGATACGGCATTTTTAAAAATAAAATTTTATTAAAATAATTGTCGCAATTTTTTTAAATACTTTGAATGTTTTCAGAATTGAGAAAATATACCATCGCAAGCAAAGTAATATTTTAAAATTGCGAGTTTGATAACCTCATCCCAATTTATGTCAATACATATAACACGCAGTTAACAGATTTGTAATTATTATTATTTGTTAAATAGATTTTCATAATTTATTGGAAATAAAATGTAAAAGAAGTACAATGTATAATAAATAAATAAATATATATATATATATATATATGTGTGTGTGTGTTTATGTTTTTGTGTGTCTGTGTAAAGGTTATAATTTTGATATAAAATGAATATTTCATACTCAATTAATTCTTATGTAATGAATTAAAAATAATGTATCAACAGTATAAACCAATTTTTATTTACGAAATTTGTAATTATTGCCCCTATAATGATTTTGTAAGAAACCAACGATTATACGCGATTTATTAAAAAAAATGTAGGCGCAAAACGCTTCGAAATTGTTATTATGGATTTATACAATTTCGAAACGGTAACTTACTTAAAACGGTTTCATTGTTATACTACTAACTGTCGTAATCCCACAATATGTGGCAATAAATGTACGATTATCGGTATAAATACCCTATTTTTTGATAACAAACGTTTAATATATATCCAAGGCGCGCAATATGTATATTGATTCCATGTGATTGGTGTAAATCGACGGAAAAAGAATCTTTTTTTTTGCGATAGCGGGTTATCCTGAAGCAAACTATTTATAGTTGGGAATACGGAGAATAGACGTTCACATTTTTGTATTAAGATTGCCACCGAATATCACGTAGTGATAACCTATATAGGTTTGCATACGCTTACGCGCAAAAATGATAGACTACATTTTTACTGTACTCATCATACGTTTTAGAAACTGTCATAGGTGGAAATGACTGTGGAGATGACAAAAGTTGCCGAGATACATTATTATACATGTCCCTTATATATGTTAATATTCTTCAATTTCCGGACTTGTAATATAAACTGAATAAATAATATTTCCAGAATATAAATATGTGCGATTTTTGAGCAACGTTTTCTTAACGTCTCTTATCGAGTTGATATTTTGGAATTTATATTCGCGGATTCGGTGTATATAATCGTCGTATATATTATGAGAAGTGAAATGTCTACAGGAAATAAATAGAAACAATGTGCGTAAATGTACAAATAAATATCTTAAGGTTCCACGAATATAAACCATAACGGCGAATAAAAAGTATTATTTTTTTAAATAATTCCAATACAATAAATCTAATTTAATTTCAACGTTTTCTTTGATCGAAAAAACACCGAAGAGAAAAAGTGATTTTTACCATATCACGTATACGATTTAATTTAAAAAGATAATCAGACACGAATGGAGAGCAATTCCTTAATTTATGAATATCTTTCGCTCGAAAAATCATTTTTGCCGTATTTACTCGAAATACAAACCCCGAAGAGAAATACCATTTATACGTCATTACTTTTATGTAACGTAAGATAGTTTAATTAATAAAACAAACTTAAATTAAATAACGAGTTACATAATAGTGTACCTTGTATTTAACATCAAAAACCAACACGTGGCTTATACGATTTTAACACTCGATTCTTACGCAAGTAATATGCAATATTGCTTTAATGAGATTCAATTTAATTAAAGCATTTCAATCCCTCTACCAAACCACATAGAGCACAGATCTGTTTACCTGTACTTTGTCACTTCCAATTTTTTTACTCTTCACATACTATAGATATTTTAATACGAGAATAAGTATAATATATTAGTAGTATTATATTATTAGTAGTATTATATATTAGATATTATATAGTAAGTAAATTATATATTAAACTTTAAGAACGACTTTATGAAAATTATACACACACACAAACATACACGTTTTTGGTGTACAAGTGTTATAACATAAATGCGTATACGTTTCATCTCCTTTTCTCTGATTCATAAAAATTGTACGCTGCTGCGTATTATTATACAGTAACGGTGTACTTTATACTTTTTATCAACCACGGGTAAGAATCCCAAAAAAAGAAAAAAAACTTAAATTTAACTCCGTCACGTTACTTTAACCAAAATAAATTTTTTAATAGGATTTAAGTTGCGAGATAATTACTCGAATTATGCATTATTAAATGTTAAATTAATATTATCCAATAACGTTATTTTACGTAAAACCTAAAAAAATCTCTTTTACGTACATTTTCATTATAAAACATAATGTGTATGTATATATTTATTTATGCTAAAATAATACAGTAAAATTATGTTCCTCAATCTTAACTTAATGAGTATTAAAATGCAAATAATTGAAAAGTAGTTAGATAATATAAAAGTGTATAATTGTGTGTCAAAATATTACTAACTTATAGAAATGCCAATTAAAATTAAATTAATAACTTTTAAATATTTTTATTTGTCAAAGACTAGTATGCATATAAATATATATTAGAAATATTAAAATAGATATGTATATACAAGCAATAATCAATTATTCTGGCTTTTTATAAAATTATCCAACTATGCATCTAATTAATTTTTATTAAGGGCCTTATTTCAATTTCTGCCAGCACATAGTCTTCTTAGATTGCCAAAATTATCTCGCTCTCCTCTTATGTTACATTGGAAACGTCTAATTTTAATAAAAAAAAAATATTTACATATATTAAAACGAATATAATACAATATATATATATATATAAACACACGCCACGAACAATAATACGGAATTATCTAATAATCGCAAAAATAAATGTCCGACGAAATTGTTACCACCGTTTAAATGTTCAAACACGAACGATTATATTTATTTCCAATATTGCGAGTAACATATACGCGTTGTAATAAACGTAAATGCAAATGAACGAAATAACCGCTTTATTCGCACGTAAATCGATTCGAAATGATAACGTTTTATCGATTAATAATCATATTTGAAAAGTAGATTGTAAACATTTATATAACGACGTGATAATCGAAATAGAGGGAAAACGATAAAAATATAAAAGCTGTTCCCTCGAGAAAAATTCTTTTGCCTTTTTGATCATTACATTGCTCCGAATAACCAAAAGGTTTCGGATTTAGTCCAAGATTCGAGCAGAAATCCTGTTGAATACGCCACAAAAAAAACACGTGAAATGGATAAGTTGCAAATTTATCAGTGCGACGATTTCTATTTAGTCGTTGAGTGGAGTTGTGCAGACGTTTTTAGTTTCAGATACACCCTAACGCCATGGATAACTAGAATGTTTGCAGTAAACAATCTTTCGGGTAAGAATTCAGATATCATCCGTCTTGTTTTATCCTTTAAGTTATTCCCACAGGATTTTCTAATCGATTCTCGGACTTTCGACCTAGGAACTCTCCAGGGACTTAAAGAGTATCTTAATGTTTTCGAGACTATGCAATTTGTTCACAAAAAAAAATATTATTAATATTTTAATAAGAAACTTCCAGTTTTATTTCAAATACGACAAAAATATATTTATTGATATGCTAAATTGTTTCAAAAACTTTCTATTGTCTTACATGTATAGATTCACTATTTCTTATATGTTATTAGTTGTGACACTTTGATTAACTACAATTCAAATTTCGATGATTCTACTTGTACAGTAGTCACTTTTCGAGTTTCGTATTGTTTCTTTAAAAGTACTTTTAACATTGTTGGATATTCCAGAAGAAATTCACGAAACTTCATGCATAAAATGTTTTGATAATATGTTTATAAATCTAACAGTTCTACGAAAATAACGAAATTGATCATTTTTTTAAAAAGTGTTCTTATGGAGAAAAAAATATTTCTCTTGGTTCTTTCGTTTCAAAAATATCAAATTAATGAATATATTTAATAATATATCAGATTTTATTTAATGAAATTTTATTTTTAGTCGTTTCAAATATTCGCATTAAAGTTCTTCGATTTAAGCACAGTAGTACATTTCTTGCCTCGTATTTAAATATTTTTTTCCAAATTTTATTCCTAATAATAATTGTTATTACAATTAAATAAATGTTTTTAACATCATTGAACGTCAATTTCTTTAATAATAACTAACATTCGTGTTCATGTAAAAATGTTGAAATATTCAATATGACAACCCTATTTTTCTACATAAGATAAAATTGTATTAAGAAATTATTCAATCTAAATATTTAAAATTTGTTTCATCGTAAAATTTTATTTGCCATCCACCGCAATAAATAAAGCCAATTTTACGGTTTCTTCAAATTATATACAAATAGGTAACGATAAAAAATGGGACCAACATTTAAAAACGGGATAAAAAATGTCCCGTTTAATGTTTATCAGACAGTCAGATGAAATGCTAAAAAACGAAACAATCCCGTTCAAATGAGACGTATGTTTAAATAAAGACCATATTTTACGCTACTGGTTTTTTTTTTATTCAACTTATATTTAAACGTTATTTTTTCAGATTTACACTTACAGTTATGCTCATAATTGTAAATTCTAGACAAATAAATGTAAAATTGTAATTAAAATTAATTAAATATTAAATAAGGTACACAATATTGTGATATATATATATATATTTTTCATAAATATTTTAAACTTTTTAGAAATTATTTCTAAGGAATTTAAATTTTTTTAATTACTATAACTCTTTTTAATTTGTTAATGGTAGTGGCATAAGAAAACATGTTTTAAAATAAAGTTGTACGTATGTTTGAGTTTGATGAATTTTTAAGTTTTTAATATACCAATTTTGGTTTTATCGTTTTAATGAGATAAATTTTTTTTTATTGACAAAATTGTCTCGCATTGTACTAGAGCAAAATAAACAGATTAAAATCAAATGAAAACAATATAGGCATTGAGCAGAATAAAAAATTTAAATCTCTAAGGCATATATTTTACTGTTTGTATAAATAACATATTGTTAATATAATATACGAATAAATAAATAAGTGTCTACTTATATATTGTATCGAAATAGTTACGTTTGATTCCTTGTTGTAATTGGATTTCGACCTAAAATAAAGCGTACTTTGTTATGAAAAAAAATCGACCGTCCCGATTCCATTTGATACGTATTTTTTACGTGGATTAAATTAAAAATCATTCGTCGTAAAATATAACTTTTTAACATTTTTTTTTCAACTTTGAAATTTTATTAAACAGTGTAAGGGATTATCCTACGGAGTACTAATTCTGCAGAATTACCGCATAAAATGTAAACGTTCATTGTGGACGAGAATTCCATTGACGGGAATAAGTGATTTGTATTTGAACAGCCGTTTAAAACCGAATATATGGTTTTATCATACCTTTCACGCCGATAACTATCGTTATTTAATTTACGCTTAATAATAAACGACGACGTCATCGCCGATAGTATAAATGACCGCCACCGTATATAGAAAATCCGGCTCTGTTGTTATATGAGTTGAACGAAATTTCAACCAATACATCCATTTGATGGTACAGGCAACGCTGTATAACCACTACGATTATTATTTTAAATACGTACGAGCGTTTATTCGTTAAGTTCGAGAGTTATTCGTAGGGGATAAGTCAAATGTATTTTGGTTAATTTCGTTGTGACGACGTAGTGAGCGTCGTCCGTCGTCGATTCGTGAAAGCTCTTGGGTGGCGGTAACGGCAAAATCGAACGCCATGCGTTAATGTATAATCGTACACGGAACGCGCTCTGAAGCGGTTATGACGTAATACAACGACGAGACACACGTGTGACGCGTTAAACGTTACCGGTCACAATAAGCGGTCTGCCGTTGTGCGACGCTCGAACGTCTCCGTCGGTGTATTAAATCATTCCCGGGCCGTTTTACCGAGCACGCACGTGAAAACGACGTTTTACCGGCTCGTACGTTTTATTTACGTCGGCCACGGGTACGGTAAGGGAGGAACGAAAACATTTATCCCGAAACCAGGTGCCCTTCCCCTTCTTCGGGTCCGCCACGTTATCGACTTCGCCGTGCCAGCGCTGTCCACGCGTCGTCGACCGTAACGACTTTAGCTTAGAAAATCACCTATTGTCGTGCCACGAAACACGGGCGTTCAAGACGGACGACGACGACAACGAAAGGCTTCCCGTCGTATGCCCACAACCCGTATTACACTAACACACACGCGTCAGTAACATCAAAACCGATCCCCTTTTCCGCCACCCGACGCCACGCGCACCGTCACCGAGTATAGCTTTTAATTGTCACGCCGTTGGATTACACGCGTAACGACCGATTGGCATATATATATATATATATCCACGACGATAATACGATTAGTGCGTTACGAATATCGCGCAATTCTATCGATTTTATCGTCGTTTATTCGTTTCGTAGTAATGATTCGTTTTTATTTGTTGATAAATCGAATTACGATTAAATAGGTTTTTTTCGATCAATTTCTAAATATAAAAAATAGTGTATATATACATGACTTAAAATACAATATAACACATTTTAGGGGAACAAAACGCTTTAATAATTATAAATTCGTATCGTCGTCCCGTCATTATTTTTATCAACGTGAAGTATGAAACCTGTATAAGCTGCGTCGTACGATGACGCACGTGGTTAAGATCTTCGGTAATAAATGATCAACAGAAGGTCTTCGAATTCGTATTTCGTTTAGAAATCTCAGATTTTATCCGTGCGACGGTAATTTATTTCGCCGTATGTACAATAAATGAATTCTTTGTAAAAAGTCAATAATATTTGGTAACAATAAACAACAACGCCTCAGAAATAAGAACATTTTTAGTTTTTAAGTCGTTATTTATGCAAAGACAATGTTAAAATCTACGAGATAAATGCAGTCATCCACGTATATAAAACGTTTATTAATTCAATGACTCGACGTGACGTTTTATATCGGTGTACTTACGCCGTTTACACCGTTGATCACAAAATAATAGCATTACACATCTGTAAACGTAGACAAAAGTATTACGCTAACAATCGTATAGTATTTCAAAATGACAATGATATACTTCGAGTACGTTTTCGGAATATTTCGGATATTTCAAAAATTATTACCCAGTGGTGATAATAAATCTATACAAAAAATGTAGTGCTCAAATAGGAACGTGTACGTTTATTATGAATTCGCTAGATACGTAAATAATAATTAATAGATTATTTAAAACTCTTATTACGATACATTTCTATGATATAAAAATACGCGCACGTGTTTAAAGTGGTAATATACGATCGGCAACAAACAGATCGAAAAAGAATTCGCCTTAAAAAAGACATTCGCTAAATATTTATGACATTCGTAAAATGTTTGTAGAAGAAAAGACGGGTTACCTATTTCTTCACAACTTATTAATTAACCACGATAACAGCCGGATAATAATTGACCGTTGGTAAATGTTTCTTCAATTACCGACCAACTAATCGGCATTTCCTAAAGATTCGTTTCGGTTTTACGGCTGGTACAAATAATCCTCAAAAAGTTTATATGTAAACGTACAAGACACATCCATTAATAATCAAGATTTGAATTACGATTTATTCAGCAGTAATACTTATATATATTTTTTTTTCTTAGTGAAACCTATTTCGTAATAATTGCTTATTAATGCGTGTTCAATTATTACAACAATCAAAAAGTATTCACAAACACACGTATACATATTATTCAATCAATACTTCGACTTTATATACTGCAGTACGTCCGATTCAAGTTCTCAGTAATAATCTGATTAAATTAGTTAAATATAACGACGAATTCTGGTTATAATATAAAAATTCGAGATTACGAAATAAAAGGTGCGAAAAACTGATCGTTATATAACGTCTATATAGACGTTCATATAAAAACGGATCTAAATTGCAAATAATTTACATCACCGAATTCCTTGAAAAAATCAAGGAAAACGTCCTTAGAGTCAAGACGTATTACACACACATACGATATAAATAAATATATATAAAAGAGGAAGATAATGATCAGTTTTAACACGATCGCGATTTCGTTCTCGATTTAAAGTCGAACTTCGATCTAATCTATTGTTTTTAATTTGTTTCTTACGTACTGCAATTTACCAGATAAGCATCATTATTAAACTAATTCCGTTTTTCTTCCAGACGACACGTATTCCGTCGTATTAGTAGCGCAGAAACAAGAACAACAAAATAATCGTAAACTCGTGATCAAAATTACCGGTTTTTATTAACGAACCCCTCTGAGACAAAAGAAAAAAGTACATTACGCACAATTAAAGGAAAAGTGAATAAACGACAATTATCGCGTTAATTACAAACACGTTGTTAACTAATTATGAAATTATCATAAAGAGATATTATTTTGATCTAATTAAATACCAGAGAAAACATTAATTACGTTTCATTTTAATTCGGACAAATTTGAAATAAAATTAGTTTCTATATTTTCGTTTCTGTTATATATATATATATATATATATATATATATATATATATATAGGTGTATTTGAAAGCAAAACAACGCAAAAAAAAGAAAAACGGTTTGCTTAAATAATCGAAGCGTTATCTTCTCCGTGAATATTTTTACTATCAAAACAAACTTACAATATTGAAAACGATTTAAACTTTTTTGAAAACCGAACGCTGCGACATTTAAACAATAATTCTCTCTTCCCCACTCACGAAAACGAATACGATTTTATTTTAATAAGTCGAAACTTTATAAGACGAGATAATATCGGGTCTGTCAACGGTGATTCTTTATTACTATTGTTCGTCGTTTGTCATTGAGCACGAGAAAACTCTCCGGCGCTATAAAAATTTCGTCGCGTATCTTTAAAAAGAAAAAAATACAATCAAACAAAAGATACTTTCCGTAGCCAATCTGAAATATACAACGATTATATAGATCTCGTCGAAACAGTTGACGGACGTTTAATTTCGTTCTATAGCCGTCGAAATCACCGTAAATATTCATTATTTATTCCACTAGCCGAGAATGATAATTTGCGACGCCGTTTTCCATCGAAACGAGGCACTCGCGTGACGATCAATTTCTAAATACTCGATTCGTTTTCTCGTCGGTTCCCCTCCCTCAACCCCTCTTTGTGGCGTATTCTTTTCATCGTAAGAATATACTTTTTTATATATATAAATATTATACGCAACGTACGCGGCACAAGAACAAAGCGCTCTTACCTATTCCGGCAGCTACGGAAATGACAATGGCCAACAGCGTGGCCGCGTACCACGTCGCACGCCAGTCCGCCAGCATCGGTGACCGGGTCGAGAAATGTGGTCGATTGCGCGGATTTCAGAGGAATTGGCACCGAATCGCTTTTTCGGATTTTCACCGAAATTCCGTTTGGCCACGGGCCGTCCGATATGGTGTTTCGATTTATCTTTTCGGGTTTATGCGTGATGCGCGCATGTCAAACAACACGTTTCGGAAACGTAACGTGTACCAGTCGTAAGGTGATGGATAAAGAAAGCGCCCGAACAATTTAATATAAATATCTCGTGTCCAGCGTCCGACGACGGTCGGGAAAACGAAAACGGAAACCGGCGGAAATCGAAAAAATATTATACGCGCGAAATACGACGACGACCGGTATTGTCGTAATAACAGTTTCAATTCGGGAAAACGAGCTCGGAGGGTCCGGGCGTAAAGGCGGTGCACTTGGAACTCGCACGCGTTTTTAGGGCCGGTCGACGGGACGCCGACATCGACAACAGTGGCGGCGGTGGCGGTGGCGGCGGCGGCGGCGGCGGCGGCGGCGACGACGACTACGACGACGGTATAAGCAAAAACCGCTATCTGACGGGCAAACTTAAAGCGTGGCGGTGGACACGATGCGCGACATTGTTATGCGGCGGGTCCTTTAATATTTTTTTTCTCTCCCTCGTCCGAATTATTATTATTATTACGTTCGCGTTATTAATGACGATCAAATCCCGTAATCTCGCGATGAATATAATAGACTACGCGATATTGTAGAGTGTCGGCTTCGGTTTGGCGATTTTCCGTCGGCTATTTTGTATTTGCGCTCCGAATTGATCTAAATCGAAATTGGCGCGCACACAAAATACGGAACAAGTAACGCGTGCACGTACGTAAACGTTTGTTCGAGACGCGGTCATTCAATTCCGCCCGAAAATGTATATAAAATAGCCGAAGTTACCTTCAAGCATTGCCCGTGTTAAGGATCAATCCGTTTGGTTTTATTTCGGTTTTTTTTTAATTTAGTTTTTATCGATAGATTTCCGATTTTCCACAAAACGCTCATACGATTCTATAACGAGGCATATTTTCGTTTTAAGGTTTTTATTTGAGGCGTTTTTCGTTTTTTAATAAAAAAAAAAAACAAACTATACGAATAACTTCGTCGTATTTGCGTTCGTATTTTTGTAAAATTTTAAAGCGTATTTTGAGAATTTTTCAAGTTCCCAAACCTTTAATTTATGAAATTATTCGTATCGAATTCGGCGACACTCGTCGTTTCTACGAAAACAGTCTTCGTTCGCATTTCACCTGTTTGACGAACACGACATTACTCTTCGGCTTTTCGACGTATCTTTAAGACCCACGTCAAATATATAACTTAGTCTGCCTGCGATATTTCAATGGTTTCGAAAACGTTTGTTGTTTTACTCGGGCCAACGTTATCGTTTAGCTAATAATACGCTAATTACACGGCAACGTCACTTATATTATAGTATATGACCCAAGCGTGATGATTGACCATTGTGATTTCATTTTTCTAAGTAAATTGACTTTTGATTTACCCGGAAAAATACGTGTCTCGGTAATACTTTTCGTTGTCAAATTAAATATTCTTTTAAAATTGGGTATACACTTACTAAGTACATATTTTAATAAGAACTTTACAAAAATAAGCGTAACGAGTTCTTCGAATCGTTGGCCAGAGGAAATAAATGTCTTATTTATAGTAAAAAATATTATTTCACGAAGCGGGTAATCTGTTGACGTCAAATTTTTAAAATAAATGCCTGGAGAACGGATAGCGAGCCCGGATGCTTCAGATATCAGTAAAAGTGAATCGATTGACCGGATACGTCCTGTGAGTAAGCGATGTGTTGTTACTTAAAACTTAAAAGAAACTATAGACTGTCGTATTTCAAATACAATTTTGAGCGAAACGACGTTTATTATTATTTTTTGTAGTTTTACGGTAATCAATGTTCGCGAAATTAAAAAAAAACGCGAAGTCGTGGTTGTTGTAGATTTAAATTTGAATAAGTTTTCTGCTTAAACAAAGATTCAAATTTTCATTAATATTACAAATTCAAAAGCAACGATAAAATAATGTGTTTGGAAGAAAATTTTAAACGACATTAGTAGTCTAAAAAAAAAACAACGAATGTCATAACTATTACGAAAATATTACCGATGTCTAGGCTTGTATTTTATTTTGGTCTTTCATAAACTACAATAATCGTCCGCGTCGAAAACCAATATGTCGTCAACGTTATCTGTATTATTTCATTCGCAATTTTTCGTGGTTTTCTAATCACGCTCGGATACTGTTAATGGAACAAAAATGAAACCAACCATATACCGTTCGCTATCGAAACATTATACATATCATCTGGACGCTTTTGCCAACACGGAAAAATATTCACGGATGATCGTATAATTGTATAATTAATACTAATACGCGTACGTTGTGTGTGTGTGTGTGTGTATCGACTTTTTTCCTGCTAGAATAATAAAATATTTCGACGATATTGCGAAACGATCTACTGTACGTACTTGAGGTGGACAATACTGAAACTTCATACTGTAACGAACAATAGTACGTATCCACAGTTAATGATACCACCGGGATCGTTAATATTTATTATAATATATTCAGTTACCGTTTCGCAGAAATAATCGCAATTCGTGTGTAAGTGCGTGAATTTATTCATAACAATGACGTCACGCACGTACGTGTTTACGATTAACAACAATGTTATCTAGGCGTTCGTCTCCGAGTTGCCAAAGGGCAAAAATAGTAATTCGGTTGAACGAATCGGTCATCGGAATTTGTGGTTGGCTTTATTGGCGCACGAATTTTATTACGTGCGTAGGTGTAACGCGAATATTGCTACCAAACCTGCGTATTGAGCAATTGTTTTCGATTTTCGGTTTAACGAATCACACGGATCTATAACATATACGTTTATACGGTATGTGTGGTAAATGTTATTTCCTTCAACTTTGTTCGCACAACGTGACAATATATTTTTTAAAAAGACTAACTCAACGTATTTATAAACTGTTCGCGTGTTTTTCGAACAGAAATTCGTAATAAAATGTGAACGATTTTTAAAATTACAAACGTCGTCTTAATTATTCTCGTTCTTTTGATAATCAGTAGGTAGGTAAGCGGCTCAATTTCGTAAAGTTTAAGCAAACAGCTATAGAATCAATGGACTTATTAATTAATTATCACGAAAATGGAACGTTTCTATAAAATTATTTCCCAAAATAGGAAACGTAAAACTTTTACGTAAAAAGAAAAGTTTATAACACGTATTATTTTCAGAAAATGTTTACGTGTCAAATGCGATGCGTGGAAAAAGTTCAAGATGTCGTAATCATGAAACTGGGAGATTTTCAATAACAATTTTACGTGTGATTTCATAACGTTTTAATTATCAAGAAAATTATTTTTTAACGGTTTGAATAACTGAAAATTACTTACGTACTCGTGTACACACACGTTATTACTGTTAACCAAGTATCGTCTCCAATACCACTATGTCCAGCGTAATAATATGCCCAACGTAAATTTAAAAATATTAAACACATTATGGTCCAAAAATGGTTTTTTAATTTTTCTAATAGTTTTATCAAAGATCTAGAAAAAACTATCATTTATTTCTTTCCGTTCATAACTTTATTGGCGTTGTTCGTGTAATATTTTCGGTATTGTTCCATATTAGGATTCCATGTATACTGGATCGTTGTTTAATTGGACGTTATCTCTGAGAAACGTAATTGTATTTCTTGGTTATTACTTATCTTGTATTATAATATATTCATAATTAAATGGTTTAACGTAAATTATGATTATTTTATAATGCATGTTGTAAGAAAATTTTGAAACTAAAGAAATTAATATTGATCAACTCGTACAAAATCGTATTTAATGATAAGCTTCAAATTAACTACTACGGAATGTCTAATACTTACATATAATAGAATATTGTATGTACTAATGATAAATATGAATAATTGAATCTGTAAAATGTCTACACGAGTTTATGAAATTTAAAAACTATAGGAATAATTAATTAATTAATATGGTATGCGTCATTATAATTATGCTAAAATTAGGTCGATACGGTTCTTTCTTTTTCTCTCTCTCACTCTTTCTCCATATTTTGAATAATGTTTCCAAAATTATTCGATGTAAATAAATTCTGTTAGTACGTGTTAAAATTATAATTTATAGATCAAATTTTTGAACGTAAATAAAAATATATACGTGATATAAAAAATATGCGCCATTACTAACGCGTCATTATAGTTGTTTTAAAAATGTGTATTTTTGAGTACCTTCGCCGATTACTCCTTAATAAATAATATTCGTAGATATTTTAGATTTTAATAATACATTTTGTACATAAAAGTAATATATCTTGTACACGGAATGAATTATAGTAAACCGTACTTATTACATACGCCGGGTATATGATCGTTAATATTCTATGGAGACAACAATTTTAATACTTTATTTGTACAACATCAGTATAACTGATATCAGAAGACTTGAAATAATTGCTTAAGAATTTTCGTAAACATCGAATGAAAATAATTAACTATAAAATTATCGCTATAGTGTGCAACCGAACAATATAAACACATGACGCGTATTCGCTACTTCAAAAGAATAATTGCGTCGTTAAAAGTTAAAACTAAGGCCGCGTATGCCGTTAAAAATATATATTAGCTAGTTTTACTAGAAAATAAATAGCATTCTTTTCTAGTTCGTGTGAAATCGCGTATTCGTTAGCGTATTATAAATATGTTTTATGCGTAAAGCGACTTACGGAAGAGGCATTTATTACTTAAACGAATGTGTAACATACCGTTGCACCTTAATATTGCAACTCCAGTGGTTTTGTTTGTTTTAAAGTGTTGGTCATAAAAGCAATTCTTCAATTTTAAAAATCATTCGACGTTATTTTCCGCTGTACGTTTTAAAACAAATTTCTCCCAAACATTAATACTAGATCAGCGTGTTATTTTTTTTAACCATTCTGTCGTACTTAAAATGTTAAATTTTTAAGAAGTACATTAATTTTTCGTTACATAAAAACAAATTAATAATGCTTATTAATTGTATACATTTATATAATCGTGATACGTAATTTAAATTTACTTTCGTAAAAACGATTAATCGTGTAATTTCGATTTGTAATATGAACTATTCATATCATCTGTCGTAAATGCAACGTATTGAATGCAAATATAATGATAAATTATACGCATATAAAATCATCTGATAAAAATGTACAAAACTATGACGACCGTTTCGTTCCAAAATTGTTAGTTTCTAAATACAAAATTATATATTTATAAATACGAAAATTCAACCTTGTAAATAAAAATAGGCTTTCTTGCAAAATAAAATCTTATGTAAGAAGGTACAAAGTAATATAAACGAAATATAAGAACACCGTCGTCTTGAACATGAAAATCTATTGATTAAAAAATTTAATTACTATTCGTGTGGAGCGTGTGCTCTTATGACTTGTTAACATGAGGGATAACCATTGGAATTTTTACTATAATAATAAAATACTTATTATGCAATTTGATATTTACGTTTTAAGCCAAAATACTTAGGAAAACGATTTTGTCCATTTGAATATATGTTTATCAATCGTTATCGGAGAAAAAATAATAAGCAAAAGTCTAATGTCAATATTACGGCATAAACATTTCTGATGTTACGGCATAAACATTCATAATATAATTACGAAGTCTATCTGCCTTCAAGTTAGATACATTAGAAATGTTATGTTAATATAGTTGAGAATATTATGAATTGTAAAAATTTTGTGTCTAATTATATAAAATTGTCGTGATGACAAAATTACGAAAAAAAAGTGCCGGAACTTTATTAATAAATAAGTTCACTAGATTTTCATTAAGAACGTACATTTTTTAATTTAACGCAATATATATTTTTAAATATTATATAAACTAATACGTGGCGAACACGTAGTCTCATCCATTGGATATGGTTATGAATAATTAAACGTATATTTATAGTGGCTAATTTATGAAAAAACTTTCGGTTTTTGGTACTCCTAATAATTTTGAAAACGTTATAATAACTATATGAAATCATTCGATACACGGACCATAAACACGGTTTGAGTTCAGAAAAAAGTTAATTACTCAAAGAACTTTCAAGATTATATTCGGGCAGTTTCAATTTTATCAAAAAATAAATAAATAAATAGCTTTATGCAAGATACATTTTTTCTTCGGAATAATGTTGAGTTTTGAAATAAAACTGTTATACAAATAACAACGAATAATGTCAGTAGATGAATATCAATTTAGCAACCGTCGTAATTTATTGACGTGGTACGATTTCTTTTTCTTTTATTCATTATTTGACGTTGCGTATCCATCTACGCATCCTCCGTATATATAAATTTAACAAAATGTAAAAACGTTTTTCACGACCATAATCGTTTTTTTATAAAATCGCGTAAAATATCTCGATAAATTTGCATTTCGATGTGCGAAATTTTTTCTTCTGTATACCTTGTAAAGAAATTGATCGAATTAACGATTCCACTAACCATAAAAACTCGTGTATATATTATACACGCACCAAGTATAATAAATTATTATATTGCTCCGAATTCGTATAATTTTGAACGGATAAAAAATATGAAATAATTAAGGGTTCGAAAGGCCCCGCCCGAGGTATTTGGGCCTCGTGCGTAAAATTAACACAATTTCCGTTCATATTGGTACAAAAGGGGATAATATTATTACGATACATGACACTATCAGTGTCGGAAAATATTACGACTGCCGCACGCATACCGTCGAATTACGTAAACTATATGCGTGTCGTGACAATTACACTATTATTATTATTATAATTTCATACGGTATTTAAAAATCGTTTGTTAGTCACCCACGTTTGCGTTACGTTCGATAAATGGGTTTTGTTGATCTTTTACAGGCGTCTATACTCCGATGTCGTTACATGACGGTCCGTAGTACACAACTCGGACGGTCCTTATAAAATTGCGTCCGTTACGTTACACGTATAAATATATCCACCAACCACCGTTAGGAATCGTTTTTTAAAACGTTGGTGGATCGTATTAAAAGAATTAAAAACATTAATACTAACATTAATAAATAAAATATTCAATAAATTCATCGTCCCCGAGTATTCGTTAAACGATTGACATTATATTCAATAGCACCAGATTTTATAGAAAATATTAATGACGGAATAGTAAATTTAATGGCTAAATCCGTCAGCGTGTCTATAGACAAAAACGGATAAGAGATTTGTTAAGTTTCATTTGAATATTAGCTTGTTTTCTAAAAGAAACGTCGATTTTATAGCGACCCTAAACTATGGAAATCTGGCTGAAACGAACAAACGAACGGTTATTTAGCTACTTGATATCTAACAAAATACCGATACGAAAAATAATTTAAGTTATGTTCGATATTCGAAAATTGTTTCTGGTTTTTTCTCGAATTACCGTTACATATAAATTAGGGATTAATTTTTAAAGGGTTTTTAAAATTTGTTGAAAATCAAGAATGTTCCTTTGTTTTAACATTTTAACATTTTTAAATATCGACGTTTTCTTAAACGAAAAAAATACATAAATTATTAACGACTGCTGTTTAATAAAAATGTGTATTATCGACAATTATTTAAAAAAAAAAAATTATAAAATTGCTATTATATTTTTTGCGAGAACAAACGTGAAATTCAAAAACAAAATAATTGCAGAAGGGCATTATAATAATGATTACGAAAAACATAATAGAACAACAATATTACTGAATATAATAAAAATGATTACGTGTGCCACATAATTTTCGTCGGACATCCTTGTATATAGGGTATGCAAAACGCGTTTACCTAATAAAATCCCGCGTATATTTGAAAAATAATCGTTATTAAATTTTACAAATATTGTCGGACATAGCGATACTTACCAGCGCCGAAATTATAACATTACGAACCGGACCAATCATCGCTAATTATCGTGTCTAATAATGGCCAATCGGAATTCGCTATAGTTGTTTACGGTAAATCAAACACTATGGAAATATTCATATAATCAGAATTTGAACAATATACATACGCGGCGGCTCGAACGAATATATTATATTCTACCAAATGAGTTATGTGTACTAAATTGGTAAATATTTATATACTATCGACCTATTCAGAATCAATAACGAATCTGCTTGAACCGTTGTACGATTTCCGATTGAAATTAGGCAATCACTTTGTTAATACATTATTAATATTTCCGAATAGAAATTCGAAAATTGTACACAATTCCTTTTTTAATTGAAAATCGATTCTCCCATCCGCAATGCGAATAAACGCACGAACATGTGTAACCATACGGCCGGTTTGTTTTCGTTTATGGCGAACGTTTGTCGAAAAACGGTTCGAAACAATATTATTTCATCTTTCGATAATCGCGTTAATATTATCCTTCTAATTGGATTTCGCGAAACACAGAAATGCAAGTTCCCGGCAATGTAACGTATATTTAGATAGACATCGCGCGTATAGTTTTACGCCACAGAGGTACGGTCGTTTTTTTTTTAACTTTAGCAAAATCGACATCGTTCTGAATTGTTTCTGGAGATATTTCGGATTGAATACGACAACGGTCCGAGTGGCCGGCCAAAAACAATGGCTTATCGACTTATTTTATCACACTCGCGCGCGCGCACATACACACACACACACACACATACACACACTAATATATATATAAATTTGGGTACGTACAGTTTTATAAATTAAACGATATTTAAAAGAATTTCGACGGTACGTTAAATTTGAAAACTACGATATTTTTCTTTTTCATCGATTCGTGTAATATTATGTGCATAATATTCCACCGAGAAGGTAAAATATTCGTATCCACGTCATGTTCGCGTTTTTGTCGACCCGTTTTCGACGAAAACTATAATATCTCGCAGGTTGTCAGGACGAATAAAAAGCTGACGTCGGGAGGATGTTATTCCCACTTTCTCACTGCGCGCGCATGGCCTCTTGCGCGGCTTCGTAACGTAATGTGCCAAGAGATCCACTCGAAAATCTTCACGCCTTCGGGACATCCGTAAACCGACGCCTACGATTTTATCTTGGCTCCCGTGCGTATACACCGTTTTACGTTCTCCTCCCGAGTACGTTTGAAAATGTTTTTTCTAGTTAGCCTTTACACCAGGATGACGGTGTGTATAGGTCAGCCCAAATCAGTCTGTTGGTCACCCGTCACATTAAATTACACAATATCACAGACCGTCACTTTCAATTATCTTATCTCGTGTTTTTAAGTACATATAATACGTTACGACTGTGTACACTAAATACTGTTTAAACTTAATAATAATTAATATCGTTTTCGTTTTGTCGTTCTGATAAGAAAAACAACATCATTATTGTCCGTATATAACATACATACATATATATATATATATAATACAACGTGCTCAGTATAAATTTCTAAAATTATTATTGATAGCTTTACAATTGGATGATCACAAAAAGTTCATTTTGTTTATGAAAAAAATGCTTTTCAATGTTATATCGAAAAAAATTATATATACGTAACAATAATTAATTGACGAATTAAATATTTAAAATTTTTTTTTACAACGTCGATAATAATAATTTTTTAAATGTAATTTAATTATATATATATA